>MU132240.1:104449-124522 GCA_015039395.1 Ceratobasidium sp. AG-I
GCCTTAGTCTAGTAGCTTTGACCATAGCATCGTCTAGGACAACGTTCTACTGGATGAAGATGGTTATGTCAAATTAACTGACTTTGGGCTAGCAATCATGCACGATCAAGCAATGCGATTCTCGGAAACCGACCCCGGCGGGGGAACGACCAGGTGGATGGTGGGCCCTCAATCCTTGTGCTCGCTTCCCCGTACTCACGTATACGATTCAGGCACCTGAGCTGTTTAGTGAGGAAGGAGTGCGGTGTCGGGAGACGGACGTCTATGCGTTGGGAATGGTAAGTACCATTGATTGTTCTCAATCCAAAGGTCGCACCTAACACATGGACCTTATAGACGATGCTGGTATGTATGATATGGTGTATAACTGTGTCTGTCTGACACAATAGCTGTAGGAAATCATGACCGGACGCCCTCCGTTCTCTGAGATTCGATTTGGTCCTGCGGTCATCAAAGCGGTGTCTCAGGATAGGCGCATTCCGGACGTGTCTGAGCTGCAAGCGAAGCCGCTCTCGGCCCGAGCGAGTCTCATGCTCACTGCTCTGCTCCGGTGTTGGAAGTATGAGGCAGACAAACGGATCACCGCGGCTACGTTGAAGGCTATGGTATGTTCTTTCATGGCGACCAGAATTCAGCTGACGTTGTGTGCCGATAGTTGAAATTCCTCGAACCGGTGTGAATGTTCTGTTCTTGGCTGGAATGGTACGAGAATGTATACGTGTGTGTCGCAGGTCGACGTCATATGAAACACGGGAATTGCTATGCGGCTTTGCATGAAAGCTATGGTCGGGTCTATTAAGACTAGGGGTCACTTTCTTTCGCTCGCGGCAGCTATCAGGACTCAAAAGCCGTTCCTTTTTCTGCTGGGTTTTGCCATTCTCAACGAACGAGTCGTTCCTTGACAAGGTAAATAACGACACTCATTGTCGCTCGCACAAAAGTTACTCTTACGCAACACTTAGGGGGCGAACTGGACTGCATTTTATAGCAACTTAGTGTTAGAGATTCATTCCAGTTGTTGGAGGGCCTCATGCAGAGCGAGTCGATTGAATCATTACGCGGATAAAATACAGGTGAACTTGAGTGATATAACTAAGGTCCCAAAAGTAAATACTTGAAAGAACGATAAGCGGCTGTGTGGCCACGCGAGCCATCTAGACCATCCTTGGATGGCTGGAACGGAGAATCTCTTGAACCCCAAGTAGTCGCGAGACTGCAACTGAAAATGTATGATGTCGAAGTAGAAAGACTCGGCTTCGGCAACTCATAGAACTTTATTTCCTCAATGGACGCTCCTACGGTCGCATAGGCCTTACACTGACGAGGGTGCCATTGCAAAGTAGTCGTATCGTTCTTAGACATTTAGGCATGGTCTGTATTGGTAGTCCGACCACTGGGCTGGCTTGATATCTTAGTGAGATCGTATACTGTTGTCGTTGCTCGATATACGACACTTAACTGGTAACTAGATAATTATGCATGTTTTATTGTTTTGGGGTTAGGTCGGGATTTGTGTGGTCATGTTTACGTAACGTGGATCCGGTGTTCCGCCGGTCCGACCTCAAACCAACTCTAAGCCGACCACGGCAATCAGAAAGGCATTCCCATCAATCTCTATTCCTAAACTATTCTCCACGAAGTTCCTGTTTACTCATTCAAAGCTCGGGTCAAATATCATCCTAGCGAGCACTGACCTGGCTCTTTGCGCCGGTATGCTCTTGGCCGACGTGCCTAGACGCACCCGTTCCTTGAGGCTGAGCAACCCCAACATGAATCTGACGACTGAAACTCAGCTTACTTCCATTCGAATGCGAAAATTTGACTCTTCGGTTATTCTTGGTGGAAAGTTGGTTTTGTACTTCCATCGGAACTTTCGTCATTTTGCAGAATCTATCCAATCAACTCTGATCCTTGCGTCTTCTCTCGATTATATCATTTCCGCTTGCGAGTGAACTGGTGTGCCTCGCGATCGATACAGCAAGTGCGGAGGTCTCCACAGTCAACGGTCAACTCCGGGGCATGGCGATCGTCCCACATGACCTGCGATTTCACACCGGCTATGACGTCCCCAACCACATCCGCTCTTCCATTAGGCATCCTTGCCTCGTAATACCCTCACCAGGCTGAAATGGAAACTCACATGCCTCCCGCGGAGTTCTATATAACTCCCCGTGGGCTGTCTCTCCACTTCCCCAGTCCGTCGTAGCATGGCTCCTCGCGCTTCTTACCCTCGCCGCGCGTTGCTGTTTGCTGTCGCCTCTGCGGCGTACACTACCGCCAGTCCACCGGTAGACTCATGGCCGGAGATTCTTCCTCGTGCGAACGGGATCGACTTCTCGAGCACGCCGCCGAACCTGACGACGTTGGGCAACAACTCGCTGTTCACGCACTGGCGACCGAAGGCCCATTTCATTGCGCCGAACTCGTGGATGAACGACCCGATGACGTTGTGGTACAAGGCGGATGGACAGGGAGGCGGCAAGTTCAAGGCATCGTACCAGGCGCACCCGAACCATGTTCAGGTGAGTTCGTGTTTTTCTCCGTTCAGATCAGAGTACTAATAATCGTATTAGTGGGGAAATATCTCGCAAGCGTCCGCTGTGAGCGATGATCTTATCCACTGGAAGGACGTTCCGTCGTGGAAAGAGGATCGTTTGACCCTCGTACGTCTCATATTCATTTTACGCACCTCATTTGACCAACAGAAATTCTAGTATCCCAGTCAAGTGAACGACCGCCTCGGTGTGTTCGATGGAACAATGAGTACGTACTACGGCTTCTATTCGTCATAGGTCTGGTTATAACCTGCTTCCAGTCACGAAAGGCTACAAAGGCTTCCCGACTCTAATCTACACGGGCGTCAAGTTCGTCTCTTTACCTTGACTGCTTGCTTCACCTTTCTCATTGGCATTCTTCCAGATATTTGCCGACTGGGTGGACCATCCCTTACACGCCCGGCACCGAAACCCAAAACCTCGCGTGGACCGAAGACGGAGGTGTAACATGGCACAAACTCGAGTCGAACCCGGTCATTGGCGGTCCTCCCGTCGGAATGAACATCACTGCATTCCGTGATCCCGTCCGTCTTCTCGATTTTCCTCACACATTGAATGCCACTGATTTATTTTTTGGGTAGTGGCTCTTCCAATCTCCCGCTCTTGAAAAACTCACAGCCTCGAACGCAGGCGTGCTAACCCCTCCAACGACGTTTAACGGATCTGCCACCGACCCAGGCACCTCCTCCAACCTCGTGACGAGGGCCAACAACGGGACAGTAAAGGACCCATGGTTCGCGACGGTCTCCGGGGGTGAGAAGGGCGTCGGACCGCATCTGCTTCTCTATCGTCAGGCGTCGGAGGACTTCACGAAGTGGGTGTATCTGGGACCGGCGTTCCAACATCAAGGGAACTACAGTTGGTCGGAGTGGAGGTGGGTCCTGGTCCTCTCTCGTTTTCCAATTCCATGACGGCAACTAATTTGTTTGTAACGTTAGCGGAAACTGGGGGTTCAACTTCGAGGTGTCCACCGTCCTCCGCCTCGGTACCGAGGGAGATCAACCTGGCGCCGGTGGTCGAGACTTCATTACTATGGGCACCGAAGGCGGGCGACCTGAAGGATGGGCGAACCACTGGCCGCTCTGGGTGCGCGGCAACTATTCCGACCAAGCGCAGATGGCTCCGGAGTATGCGGGAGTGGCGGACTGGGGTGAGACCTACGCGTTTATGAGTTTCCCGGTTCCGAGGAAAAAGGGAGACAAGGACTATGAAAACCAGTGAGTCTGTCGGCGATAATTCTAGCTTTATATTAATGATTTCTTTCCAGACCTACGAGGCAGATCTTGTTCGGCTGGGTATACGAGGACGATAACGGGTACGGTCTTCTCGCCAAGGGATGGCAGGGCACCTTTACTCTTCCGCGTGATATGTTCGTTAAGCGCTGGACGGTCCAAGACTCGCGCGCGGACGACCGTGGATCGTGGGGCGTCGTCGCTCGGTCCGGCTCTACCGCCACCCTCGAAACGCTCGGTACCCGCCCTGCAGAAGAGGTCAAATCGTTGATGGACAAGTCCAAGTCCAAGTGGTCCGAGAAGAGCTGGACGTACTCGGGAGGAGGGACCGGAATGTGGACCGCATTCAAGAAGCAGCCCAAGTCGAGGTTCTACGCGTTTTCTGCGACGGTGTCGTTCAACTCGTCTGCGTCGGACGTCGCGGCCGGGTTTACGATTTTCAAGTCACCCGACGGGTCCGAGGAGACGAGTATCTACTACGACTTTGCTGCTGAGACGATTCGTGTAGATCGCAGCAAGTCGAGTCTTGTGACTGGGTTCAATCTGGGTGCGGAGGCGGGGAAGCTGAGGTTGTGGCATGTCCCGAAGACTCAAGGTAACGGGACTAAGCTGGAGAGTCTGAAGCTGACAGTGTTCGTCGATAACTCCGTTGTCGAGGTATGTATTCCCTCTCGCCCGTCCACTTCTCAACCTGATTCTCTTTGTAGATTTACGCAAACGATGTCTTTGCGCTGACGACTCGGGTCTACCCCTGGCGCACCGACTCGCTTGGACTGGGATACTACACATCCGGTTCGGGGAGCGCCAAGTTCTCGAGCGTCAAAGTATGGGAGGGGTTGACGAATGCGTGGCCCGATCGACCGGCGAACTCGTCGAATAAGTTGATGTGGGATGGGCCGGGGTATCCTTGGGCGGGGTATTAAGCTATGCGAAGTCCGAAATGTGTTAAGCTTACCCAAAGGTCAATTCATGAGCGGGCCAACGTCTAGATAAAATGTATAATTACTTTCCGAAATGAATATGTAATCTTTTGAATTTGCTCCTGGGGTTTAGCTTCGAGAGAGTTTCTGTTTGACCGCATGCTTCAGTATGTTCGATGCTAAACCGGAAATGCCCTTCTGGTTGTATTTATTCCTCTTTTGCGGTGTATTAGCACCCCCACGATAACATAGACCATTGGTTTGAAAAGTCTGAATTGTCTTGGGGGTTCGCGAGCTAGCAAAATAATTTAACGGCATCTCAGGTATCTCAACTCATTAGACCCTCGTCACAATGGCCCTCGGGTGCATTGTTAGACCTTATGATTGCGGGGTGAGTTGAGTTACTTCAAATGAGAAATATTCTAATTTATCGACTTATTTATAGAAGCAAAATATCATAGAGAAAAATGGAAAAGTCAAAGTACACCTACAGATCATACTACAGACGTGATAAGGAAGCTAACCTGAGTTTGTTCAGAAAGCATAAAAGGCTCCAAGCTAACTAAAACTCTCTTTACAATGCAGAACGTCTAAATGGTTGATAATAGAAATCATTCCCGACGGGCTAAAGTTGATGACCTATGGTTCCACTCCGTGCAACATTGTAGTGCGAATAAACGTAGTAATTTCCTATAAAACAGTCAGACCGGAACAGGAACAATTTTCTTGAATAGCCTCTTACCATCAACGCAAGAAAAGCCAAACCTAGCTTCAGAACTCCCCAGAAGACCATGAAGAAATTATGCAATTGCTACGCATACATCCACTAACAATTCACCACAAGGCTCTCACGAGATACGGTGACAGAGATATTAGGTATTGAAGTGGGATGGCTCGCTCAGTTGTAGTGGTAGGTTGTAGGCCGTCACTTTGGCTAGCATGTTGTTGACTTTGGAGACCTTCTTTTCAGAACCCGCCGGGATGCCGTGCGCGAAATTTATCCCAGACACGTAGTCCCGGAACACGTCGCTATCGATCAATATGTTCACATCCCGTGTCAAAGTTCTCTGAGCATGGTACATAATACGCAAGTCATGTTGGGAACTACGAAATACTTGGACTAGCTAACTATCCCATTACCTGAAGTTTAGCCGATCTGTCCAAGATGGCGTCTTCTGCTCCACGAATGCTGACAAGGTCTTAGAATGGGTAGTCATTCCGAAAGTTAGCACTTGAATTGTACAACGATGCCATAATAATCGTCTGTTTTAGATTTTGGGAAAGCCACACAATCACAATTTATGTAGAGCAGCGACGCAAGAGCCACAATAGAGGAAGTAATAATTGATGGTCTCGATGAACTTATCTTTGTACGTAGTTCTCAAATAGCGATTAAACTCAGCACATCAATCTATTGCCTTATTTCCGACATTTTTCTGCAAGGGAGACCACGCCCGATTTGTACAAAAATAGCCTTAAATCGTCTAACGAACTTTACCAATCAAACGAATCATCTCCTATGGCGCAATTGGTGGCGCGTCTGACTGTTAGTCATGAATTTCAGTTGATCAGAAGGTCGTTAGTTCAATCCTAACTGGGAGAGTTAATTTTGACATTATTTCCTAAGCGGTCAAGGCCTAGTTCCCTTTTTGTACTGGATGCCGGTTTTTTTTATCGATCAACCTTCGAAACGGTTTAAGATGGAGCAATAAAATGTGGCAGTCGATTTTAGGTAGTGTGCATTTACATCATACTCCTTCTTTCTTGCATTCACATTGCGCGTATGTACTCAAACTGCTTTTCGGATACCAGATATTGAAAAAATCCTGCAGGCCTTCGTCGAATAACTACTGCCAGCAAACTCGAACGAGGTGAGGTAGAAAATCATGAGGTGGCGGTGTTATTCTTTCTTTATAACACATAGTGGCAGATAAGCGCTCAACTGATTCCCCTCATATCAACCATACCCCTAAACCACTCACTTGCGTTACATACCTCCCACATCTCCATTACACTCAATAATGCTTCTTCGCCGTACTGGCATGCTTCAACTACGGTTGGGGTTCACCCTGGCGGCACTTCTAGTACCAATCCTACACTCAAAAGTGCCACCATATGATACGTCTCATTTAATACAATCAAAATTGAGCCGTTATCTTTACGAAGCTCCGCAACTCGCCGGTATATAATCCACAACAGAATGTCATCCAAAGTCTTAACCCGAAGCATTTAGCCACAACAATCAAGCCTCCCAGCGATTTAGAGCTCCCTCCCAATCTCATACCCTTGCCCGGCTTGCGCTGGGACGCCCAACACTACCACAGCATTGCCTCATATGGAACATACATATACGAAGAACAATATGCTTTCCCCTCTGGCGTCCCCATCAGCTTACGTCTAGTGCACATTGCCAAGTACTGTACACTGCTTGGTGTTAGGCGCCTGTTCGCCACAAGGGACTTTCTACGACTTTCCAGCGCAGGTTCGAAGAATGGGTCGTGGAGCTTGGCAGAGTGATTCTGCTAGGATTATTGGCCTGTCAGCCCTGCTTGTAAATCTACCGGTACCTTCCGTTAAGATTGGAAGTGCATAAATAGCGTTAATTGAGACCCTTTCCTACCCATTGTCCCATGCCTTTTTCAAACAGCTTAACGCATACTATCACCCATTCGCATGAGTTTGCTTACCTGGCACTCATTGTTCAGGCGGTAATGGGGGCGCCACCGGCGGCATTGTGAAGTACATACGCAGAGCCTTTCTTTGCTTGTTTTTCGTTCCGATGTGTGCTGCTATTATCCCGGCTAGATTTCAGAATTGAGCTAACAAATCAACCCTCCCTTCGCACTATAATCGCTCTAGTATTAGCAATGTGTGCGTTTCACAGACGCAAATATGTTAACGCGTCACTCTGCTTTGCAACCGCGACTTGCTTTCGTGCCAACGGGACGTTTTCAGCTGGGTTTGTGGTGTACGGCATAGTAATTAGGCAATTCGTCGACCATGTTGCGTCGGGTCCCGTCAGCTCGTTCTCCCGTTTAGACCAAGCTCACATCCACCAAAGCCTCCTAAATGCCGTTCGTGGCCTTACAATATCAATAATCACACACCGCCTTATGATTTCAGCTATCGTCCTAGTCCCGTTCATAGGCTAGCAGTATCTAGCATATAGTACTTTCTGCTACAGGCCATCCGTCGCTTTATTCACAACCGTATGTCCATAACCGTGGTGTGCCACTCGTCCTCCGTTCGTATATTCATTCGTTCAATCACATTCCTGGGATGTCGAGTTTGGGCGTGACTGGGCCTGGGAGCGATCACACCGGATTGGAGTAGCAATGCCCATGTTGGCCCATGTTGAATTATTAAGTGCAGTGATTATATACGCTGCCCTTCAGACAGCGTTCGTCTCATTTTCATCCGCCAGGCGCGCGTGTCATTGTTTCCGAAGTATCATTCACGGAGCCGACTCCAACCGGCGTTTCGCCAGCTCCGGTCATATTGGCGGTTTTGCTTCCATATGCCTTACACGAAGCCGTGACGTCACTTGTACGGTTTTAGGTGGCACATGTGGAGATCGCTCTGCGTGTTCTTCCAGCTTCAACCCCCTGAGCCGCGTGGGCTGGCGCGGCGCTAATCAGCAAAGGCATTTAGACTCGGCGAAATGTTATTAGAAATATGAAGGAGACTTCAATCACGACAACTGATGAGCGCTCTAACGATACAAAGAAGGAATATCACGGTCCTGAACATCTGTGCGAGGAAGAAAATGAGAAGAATACATCTGTATGGTGGAGATTCTGTTCTCATCTCTTGATACGCTGGATAAAATTGCAGTACGCATTAGGTTTCTTCAAAATAGATTATCGTACAAGGTATTTCCTAACAATCACAAATGAGACTCAGCATAACTGCAGATGGCTCCCATAACGTAAATATCTGCAAAGACACGCCCCATTCAGACCGGACGTTTGGAAAATGCCAACTAGAGGCCTCCACAGCAATCTCCAACCGGTCACCAGGCTCCAGCCATTGCCAGACCTCATGCCTATAATCTAGCTCCTGAAGCGATTCGGTCAGAACGGTATTTCTTTTGGTGCGGCATAGCCAAAATAGCTCAGCTCCGTCTTGTCTTTTCCTGTATTGGAAGGACGGACCCGATCCCGTAGCGATTCTGATTAATAGCTCATCTGGTTTGAATGCCTTATCAGTTGTGAGTTAGGGATGTCAGAGTTTACTCAAAAGATCACATGGATGTGCCTAGGAGACGCACATGTGTTCTGGACATAACTGGCTCGGCCGGGTGAATCCGAGGCTCCACTCGCCAAATCGATCTGAGCGACCGCCCAGGAATGGGTGGGGTCCGCAGCCAAGACCTTGTGCTTTCCATCGCATTGCAGGCTAGTATCTTTCCCGCCAACTCTCGGTCAGATTCAACTTTTGTATATAGCGACTTGTCTGGCCACGGGCAGGTGAATTCAGCTAGTTGAAATATGTAAAGCACAAGTTCGATGGGTAGGCCAAGACAGGACGGCGACGTTGGCATAAGCGCTTTTAGTGCCATGTAAAATGTTCGAAGCGCCATTTCTGCCATTTCTTCTGGCTAAGACAATGTGAATCCTTTCCGGGTAAGCTATCTAGTATATTGTATCATCTGTATAACGGGCATACTACACTAACCTATAGTATGGTTGAAGTTAGATGGTTCAATCTTTGTGACGTACCACGTCTGCTTATGAAACAATACACCTATGCCTTATATGGGTAATATGTCGAGCTATGTAGATTAGCGGGATTCTTGCGCAAGTGAAAGGATTTATTATTACTAAATTACAGTTTCCTGTGCGCATACAATTGACTAAGTAAGGTGTAACAAGGAGAAGATCCAAATGATAATAGCGATAGATAATATTAGTGCCGTCTTTGTTCTTTTTGAATTTTAATCTGTGAAAAACTATCTTTACAAGGCTGAATCAGCTTCTGTCGCCCCACTTGAGGCGCACAGAGCTTCGCAAGGTCAATACCCATCGCCACATTCTCTATATATCCAATCATATACGGCGAGACCACGATTCCAACAACAATAACTCCAATAATTGCCCAAACCGTTGGTACCATTGACTGCTGCAGAAACCCAAATAGCAAGGGATCAAGCACGAGATGAAAGTCGACATGAGGTATGCTCGAGGATAGAGGTATGAGAGGTGGAAAGAGATGCCAGATTCTATCGAGAGGCGCGCGTACGCTGGCGTCACGAGCTCGGATGCGTGCGTAAAGAATGCGTGTTTGAGGCCGGGTTGGAGGGAGTTGCAAGGGGGGTGATGCGCTAGCGCCCGTGACGTGACTTGATAGAAGCGTATTCAACTGAGCGGGGGTATATAGTTCAATAATGAAATGGAATGGCGTCTATGAAGGTCTCCTTTAGCACGATATTAATCGTTGAGGAAAGCCAAGTAACGCACCGTTGACGGATAGGATATTCTCAATGAATACCGAGGCACTTCGTGTGTCCTGGTCTCTGACCCATCGTAATCCCTATCCAACAGAAGCTTTACAAATATCTCGTACGGACAGCCGTTCGTCGTACAAATTTCGGGCCATGGGGTGTCATACGGTGCCAACTGGAGTCTAAACAGGACGGACCCTGAGCGAGCGTCTATCTCGCTCCTAGGGCGTCTAAAGTTTCAGCACGGGCGGCGATAGAGAGACAGCAGCAAGATCACTCACCACGGTACGTTGGAGGTCGAAAAATCAATAGTCTCGTTTAACGAGAGGGAAGAACTGAACTCGATTGTCCTTGTGTTTGCATACACCGTGCCAAATCCAATCGACAAACCCCAAAATACGACAACGTTCATCACACTTGACACCAACATCGTCGAGACTGCTAGCGGTGGAGTTGTGGTCCTGATGTCGGGGTGCTAGTCGAGTCGTGGTCGACGTCCAGTTTGAAGGTAGCTTACCAGCCTTGCAAGGCGATCACTGAAAAGCACTCTGGGTACAGGCGCCTGAACCCAGGCTGATCGCTCATGCAGGTAGCTTATGGCTAGATTTATTAGTATGACTCTATTGATGTGATAAGCAGGAAGGAAAGAGATGGGAGTAGCCAAATGTAATTACAAAGATGGAAAACTGTGGGGACTTATATGCGTTATTCCAGTCAAGTTGACGAAAAGCCCTGCTTTTACCCGTCGAGTTGAGATGAACCTGCTGTCTTTATCTCACCGAGAAGGAAGAAGATTAGATGTCCTCGCACCAGCCTCGCGCATCAAAGTTTAATGTGCGACAAGGTTCAAGAAGCAGAAACATGCTACGCAACGAAACCAGATGAAATATAACATTCCAAAGAATTGCGATGATACATAACAGAAATATATTCCGAATCTACTTGAGACTATCGAGTCCAATTTTAAAAGGCGCTGAAAATACATAATTGCGAGTAGAATTTTCACAGAGGAATTCAGTGAGTTCAGGGGAACAATTGCGCAAACGGGGAACAAACACCCCTCGGGCCCATTCTTCGGTCATATATCGCGCGTCAGAGGTACAAACTTTGAGCGAACGAAGCCTTTCGACGAATGGGCCCCAACTGAAGATTACTTCCAATTGGGCTTGTTGAAAGTGAGTTAACTCGAGGTGGTTGAGCGAGCGGAACGAATTGGTTGGCAGAGCTTCCTTTGTGAAGTTGGGCGCCGAGCGAGAAACCATGTGCACGTAAATACTCTCAAGGTGGGGAAGGTTGCCGACCATGGCAAGGACGCTGGGCTCGAATAGCAAAGCGGACATAGCAAGTCTGCGTAGAGCTGTCAAGTGACCTAAGCTATTGTAGAAAACTCGATAGGGACTAGGTTGGCTCGTGCTGGATGACTTCGGCTCGGCGGCTTCTAGATTGCTCGTGGTAGAAAGAGGATATATTTCTAGTGTCTTGATATCCGATGCCCGGTCAGCCAACGTCGCCATGGCCGTAGCAGCCATTGACAGGTTAATAATCGATGGATAAGGCAGTATGCGCGGGTCTATGATTAGAGGAGAGCAAACCGCCTGGAGTCCCCGGGTGGCGAGTATGCCGATCCATTTTTCCTGAGTCGAGGCACCTCTACGTTGGTTGATGACGAGATGTCTGAGATTGGGAAGTAGAGGCTGTTGTCTCGCGAAAGATTCCAAGAATGCCCAGTTATACGTTGTTGCGGTCCTTTGGGTCGCATTCGACACTTCATAGACATGTAAAGATTTAACCAAGGGAGCGTAAACATTAAATCGAACGACATCTACATGAGCGGGATCATAAGTATTAGGTGGCTACAAACAGTGGTCAGACACCGTATAGCGAACAAATTTAAAACATCGTAAAAGACATGAACTCACCGGGCCAAGTGGATCTGCAGGCTTGGTAGGGTCGATGATGCTCCCCGGCAGGAGGACAAAGATTCGGTGAGCGCCTGTAATATTTTCCCAGAGAATCGGCGAAACCGTCTGGAACAAGATACTGCAGGTCCGAGCAAGGCAAGCGCGAGTGGAATCATCGGCGCTATTGCAGATCAGCAAGAGCAGTTCAGGAATGTCCAAGACAGATAGGGGGCTCATGGTCGTCAAGCTCGTCAAGTTCGTCAGCTATCTTGGGCACGTCTCAGCCCTGGTGGTAAGGGTATCGCGGCGACGCTGCCTCGTTAGACTACCATCTCACGTGGTCGTTCTTGAGGGGTTGCTGGTTTGGCCCTGTGGTAGCTGATTAATTAGTTCCGGATGGGTGTATGGTCCATACCCCGGAAGTATATCGGGCCGGGAGTTCCGATTGGACCACCGGATGCAATGGGAATCCTACTTGCGTCCAACTTGTGTCTACACTCGCCATCAGCTTCGTATTACTCACCTAGGCACTGGAAATCACAACTCTTGGTAGTACTGAACAATGCAATGATGCGGCTGCTTGTTTATTTGCTTCGCGTCCTTGGACTTCTGACTTCGGAAGTCCTGTTTGCTGCATATCACCTGTAACATCACGTACTTCTCGCTGGAGAAACGTCCCATCCTTGCAAACGCTTAAATGTTATTCCATGTTGTGCCCTTCTTCATCTAACGTCTCAGCCTGCCAGTGCTCTTCCAACGGCGAAACCTGCTACAGCTGACCTCCGGAGGTCTTTCGGCGTAATACGACACTCGATTACCTTGTCACCATACCAATTTGTCAGCCAGCGGGCCGCCCGGAATCACAAGTCTACTCGATTAACTTTGCTTCTACTTGGTCATTATATCTTGCCGTCAGCCTGCCGTGGTTGCCTTGCGCTCATTGAAGGAGATAATTTGCGTTGGTCGTCGCTTCCAATACCCCGACAAGTAAACTCGATATCATTTACGGAGTTTTATGGCAACCCATGACTGGGCTTCCATGCGCGACGAATTTGACAAGGTGCGACGTCCTGGCAGTATATAACGCGTTGGTCGTTGTTGACATGTGCCGCCTAAACTGGTTTATTAGCTATGTTCGGGCTCGCAACGTGTATTGCGATTGCAGTCGCGTCCTTGAGACTTGCGCAGGCCGCTCCCTCGGCTCAGGCCTACAAATGGAATAACGTCAAGATTGGAGGTGGAGGAGGTTTCGTGCCAGGTCAGATTCATGATTGATTCGCGTTTATAATTCACTGACGTTCTTGGATAGGCATTGTTTTCAATACAAAGGAGAAGGGCCTGGCGTACGCTCGTACCGATATCGGCGGCTTGTACAAGCTCAACGCGGATGATTCGTGGGCCCCGCTTCTTGATTTCGCAGATAGCACGACATGGAACTATTGGGGTGTCGATGCGCTTGGTGAATTTACTATTATTTGCCAAACCTCGCGCCTGCTAACCACTTGGTATCATTTAGCGACCGACCCGGTTGAGCCAAAGCGACTCTACGTCGCGACCGGCATGTATACGAACAGCTGGGATCCCAACAATGGGCAAATCATGCGCTCTTCCGACTACGGCAAGACCTGGGCCGTCACCAAGCTCTCTTTCAAAGTCGGCGGGAATATGCCGGGGCGAGGAATTGGCGAGGTGAGTCTTCACATCAATTCTATATTTGGAGGCAATTGACTAATCTACATAATAGCGCCTCGCTGTCGATCCTAACAAGAATTCGATTCTCTTCTTTGGTGCACGAAGCGGAAACGGATTGTGGAAATCGACTGATTATGGTGCAACGTTCACAAAGGTCACGTCTTTCACCAACACAGGTAGGGCTATTTTTATCTTCCCACCGACATCATATTAATCTTTATATAGGAACATATGTCGCGGACCCATCCGATAGCAGCGGATACAACAGCGACAAGACTGGTCTCGCGTGGATCACTTTTGACTCGACCTCTGCCTCCTCAGGCACGGCTACTCCCCGCATCTTCGTTGGCGTGGCCAACACGGGTGCCAATTCTGTCTTTGTTTCCAATGACGGTGGCTCTACTTGTATGTCCAAGAACTTTTGTTTAGCTATCGTGGTACTAATGATCAACACATTCTTTAGGGTCTGCTGTAGCTGGCCAACCGACTACATACATGCCTCACCGCGGTGTACTCTCGCCTTCCGAAAAGGTCCTTTACGTTACCTACAACAACAACGCGGGTCCTTATGACGGTACTCTCGGCGCCGTCTTCAAGTACTCCATCGCGAGCTCTACTTGGACGGACATCACACCCGTCTCGGGGAGCGATCTCTACTTCGGATTTGGCGGTCTGTCTGTCGACCTGTTGAAGCCTGGAACTTTGATGGTCGCTGCTTTGAACTCGTGGTACCCGGATAGCCAAGTCTTCCGCTCAAACAACTCGGGCGCGACGTGGACGAGGTTGTGGGAGTGGGCGGCATATCCGGCTATGGTGAGTTTAGTCAAATATCTTCCAAAGGTATCGAAGTTTATACCATTGCGAATCGTAGAATCGTTACTACAAGTACGATACTTCCTTGGCTCCATGGCTCAATCCTCCTGGCAATACTGATACCAAGCAGGTAAAAGGCAAATTCGTCTGGGGAAACTTATAAATGCTGACGTAATCCTAGATTGGCTGGATGATGGAGTCCCTGTCTATTGATCCGTTCGACTCTAACCACTGGCTCTATGGTATGCACATTTTGATACTGTTGCACATCATATGCTAAACCTTTCTCAGGTACCGGCGCTACTATCTTTGGTGGCCGTGACTTGACCAAATGGGACACGGTCCACAACGTTACGCTCAAGTCGCTAGCCGATGGAATCGAAGAGACATCCGTTCAGGCTCTAATCTCCCCCACTTCTGGTCCCAACCTTCTTTCCGGCGTTGGCGACATTGGAGGCTTCGTGCATTCTAGCCTTACCACTGCTCCCAAATACGCGTACCTCAACCCTCACTATGTGACCACCCCTGATATCGATTTTGCCGGTCTCAAGGTATGCCTCTGCCAAACATAGAAAAATAATCCGTACTTAAAAAATAATTTAGCCCGCAACCGTTGTTCGCGTCGGAAATGACGGCTCAGACGGCAACAAACAAGTTGCGCTCTCCACCGACTCTGGAGCTACCTGGTCTGCCTACTCCCCTACTCCCAGTGGCGCCTACGGAGGCAAGATTGCCATTTCTGCCAACGGAGACACTATCCTCTGGCGCAGCGCAACCAGCGTTAGCGTTTCCCGCAACTCGGGCGCTTTCACCACCGTCTCCACTTTGACGACGAGCAGCGTCATCGCATCCGACAAGAAGAACGGAACGGTCTTCTACGCCGCCACTGGGTCTAAATTCTACATCTCGACTGATTACGGTGTGACGTTCAAGGCCACCGCCGGAAGCCTTGGATCCTCAACCACTCCCTCCAAGATCGTTGCCAATACGAACACTGCCGGAGATGTTTGGGTCTCCACCGACAAGGGCTTGTACCACTCGACCAATTACGGCGCGACCTTCACGGCCGCGACTGGGGTTTCCCAAGCATGGGCGATTGGTCTGGGTGCACCCAAGACGAGCGGAACATATGCGAGCGTATTTGCTGCGGCCATTATTGATGGTGTGACTGGATATTTCCGCTCGGATAATTCGGGGAGTACGTGGGTTCAGATTAATGATGCGGCGCATGGGTTTGGTGCGACGTCGGCGAATGTGAGTACATATTTTTATGAGTCACGTGTGATAATTCTGACTTTTTGTAGCCTATCACCGGTGATCCTCGAGTATATGGACGCGTGTACATTGGCACCAATGGACGCGGCATTTTGTAAGTTCGGGTTATTTTTCTTATACTGGTATCATGTTGATTTCTTTTTAATCAAAGCTACGGAGACGTCGCCCAGGGGTTTACATGATGGCAGAATATCATTGACAACAATAAAATCGAATTTTCCTTCTCCAAACATGTGCCAGTCGATTGTTCGTATTCGATATACGGTAAGCGTCGGCTAGTGAAATACGAGCTTGAGCAATCTACAGGATAGCTCAAATTTCAAGTGACATGCTCATAAGGCACAAATAAAATTCCCTTGTAAATGTTGTCATGATTTTGCGGTTGCGCCCCCCCCAGGCGCTCAATCATCCGCGAGTACACGTGATCACCCAGCGATAAGCAGCTGGCCACGACTCCGGCGGTTTGCAAACTATGGACCTGTATGAACATTGGAACATTGGAGCTATAGCGGTGAGAGCCAATCCTCCGGTGCCTATACCAGTAGACTAACCGGAAGATGAACGGTTTGTCAGGAGGCAAGTGAAAAATTAAGCATCACAGCTTGGCTTCGCATTGATACGGACATATGTCAGAACCATGAGGAGATTAAAGATCGGGTATGCAGAGACATTTTTTCCCTTTCGTGCACTGAGACATCCATGCACAAAGCCAAAGATTCGAGAGCTGTTGAAAAAATGGGTAAGCATCTTTGAGATCCTGAGATCATAGCCGCTAGTCTCACCCACATCTAGGTTGTGAGTGCAGTTAAGATTGTATCTGTTGACCGTAGTTTGATTGTCGCCATATCATACACCTTTTAGCGGGTTCGTCGCTTTCTTAATGAAACTTGCGATGAATTACATTCTAACGCCCACTTTCATAGAGCAATGTACGTATTTGTAATGTGTACTCATTAAGTTGAGACCTTTCAACCATGATACTAGTTCGTAGGTGCAAATTCAATGCGCAAGGAACAAACAGGCTAAGAATTAATGGATGTCAAATTGCTGACAGCGAGTAAGTGCACTACTTCTGGGAAGAATTCAAGATGATGACGATCTATCAACGCCGGCTGTTGCTGATTTTTCCTTACTATTTTAGCCAGTGAGTTTATAAATGCCTTTGTCTGGACAAGGCTATATTCATCCTCTGCCACTCTTCGTCGACCCAGGTTGTGAGTTCGTTGGTTGGTACTTCTCGTTTCAAAGTTGCTGATTCCCGACCATGCTGCGTTTTCAAGATCGTGGGTTCATGAGCCATTTTTATAGCCTGCACTAGCTCATTCTTTGTCGCTTTGCTTTTCATTAGAATGTCAGTGTACTCTACACAAGGCGTCATATCGCTGCTGACCTCATCAATGACCTCCATTCGTCTGGGCACTTCCCATAGTCCCAGCCTGTAAGATGCTAAGCCTGCTCACCAGCCAGATGCTCGAATCCTCACGTCTCTGTTCCCCAATCACTTTCGGAATTGCACCCATTTTTCTGGTCAGATTGTGAGTTCAATTGCATCTGTGTAATCGATGTCGTTAACGATGTCTCTGGAATAGTTAGTGAGTACTTCTGCTATATAGCCAAGTAGTATCATTGTACGATTAACATATTTAGTTGGTGCGTAAAGATTATATTAGGTGCTAAACGACCCTGATCTGTCGTGATGAATCAGATGGTACGTAAAATGATTTATTCGTACCTTCACCAACATATCTTGCACTAACACACCTCTCTTCCCAGGAGGTAAGTGGACCAATAAAGTCGCTAAGTTTAATGATGTCCAAGACTCTTCGCTGCATTAGATTGTGAGTAGTTGATATCCTGGTGACCGCGTCGCTAACATTAGCGACATATGGCAGCAGGTATGCCTTCCCCCAGACCCAGTTGAAGGCAGTTTATTCACCCATCGGAATGTTGTTGAACATACGCCAGGTGCGTATAATAGCAAGCCCAACACGATCATAATTAACACTGCAAGCTAATCTTTCAGTCTGTAAGTTTATTTAGGCAAGCCTTTGAGTTTGTCTGACTTGATGAGGGCTTTGCGCTCCAGTTTTTCAACCACCACCCATGGCTTTTGTCCCAGTTCCTAGTATCATCCAGCACGGTGAGCCCGAAACTTAGCATAGTTCACGATCAACTGATTCTAACTCGTAGCCACTGGAACACACCCTCGCCTATTTCAGGGACATTGCGGGCATACCAATTGTGACCTCAAAACTCGTACGTGCCCAGGGTACAAATGGTCAACCGATCGCCCACGGCGGACTGGCGGACATTTTTCGGATTACACTAGAAGACGGGTCGCAAGTAGCGATAAAACGTCTGCGCCAACAACTGGAGAACCATACAGAGGAACTGAAGGTACGTGTGCTACAGCATACCATGTATCCCACACCTGAATCATCCTCATAATTCCCCTTAGCGTACTGCTCACAAGCTCGGTAAGTGGTCAAGGATGAATCATCCTAACATCCTCCAGTTCTTCGGACTGGTGGAACTACATGGCTGCCTCTCAATGGTCTTACCCTGGATGGAGTATGGTAACGTGGTTTCGGTGGTCAATAAATGGCCCACCATCGATCGCCATGAACTTGTGAGTCTGCCCGAGCCTCTCATGATAGTAAGCTGCTTACTGTTAGCTTGAAACTCAAGTGCGCGCAGCTCGTAACTGCTGTGACATATTTGCATAGCGCCGAGGTAGATATTGTAAGTGTGCTATAATCGAACCACCGTTTGCGCTTAATATATTCATATCACCGCAGGTACACGGCAATATTAAAGGCGTAGGTTCAAAGTCTGTTGGCCATTCCATCGGCTTACTTGCTACATCTATAGAATAACGTTCTGGTCGATCGAGATGGCCACATCAAGCTAACCGACTTTGGGCTTGCGATCACACACGAACAAGCAATACGCTTCGCGTAGACTGACCCAGGCGGAGGCACAATCAGGTATATGGTTAGTTCGGACTTCATGAATCTACCATACAGTACCTATCTGAACCCCTTAGGCGCCCGAGCTGTTTGTAGATGAAGCAGTACAGAGCAGACAGACAGACGTTTACGCGTTAGGAATGGTGAGCGTGGGCCACTGTCTTTAGCGAGGGGTAATTTCTAACACGCATTTATTGCAGACAATACTAGTCTGTACGATCCTAAGTGCGAAAGAATTCCCCTGACCGCTTGCTTCAGGAGATCATGACAGGACGCATTCCATTCTCCGAGATTCCATTCGGCTCCGTAGTCATCAAGGCAGTGACTGAGGACAGGCGTATTCCAGACGTATCCGACCTTCATACGACGCCTCTATTGCCACGAGCATCGCTTATCCTTGCTATCCTTCTTCGATGCTGGAGGTACGAGCCAGACAAACGGATCACAGCAGATGAGGTAAAAACAATGGCAAGTATTTTCATCCTGGGCAGAAGTATCCTCACTAACCGCTCAAACAGATGGGATTCCTGGGACCCCCATGAATGCTTGGTTGTTTATTGCCAGGATGGTTAAATGTATGCGTATATATGACGGTTTGGTGAAGGAGAATTCGGGCGTGTGTATTGTCCTTTATACCAGATTGGCAATACACTTCGTCAACACTATAAGAGAGACCTGCCTTTTCACGTTTTTCTTTTCAGGTGGGGGTCAAAAACGGCGTTGCAAAGCTGTGACTATGCTGAATTAACGGTGTCTGCGAAGAGGATATATTGAGTGGTTGCGCTACCACCGACGCCAGCGCAATCAAGTATTGCATCAGTTGTATAAGTTAGGGCATGCTTTCATCAGTCTGCAGATTTGGATAAAACTCGCCACGGATTACCTAACAATACTTCACACTCGCCCTATCCTCCGGCTTCGGTCTCAAATAAACTTTGAGGAATCCGACTGCATCATCTACTTTTTTTCGTCACCATCGAATCAGGTAGATGTGGTGCGTAACTTGTGCAGGGGCAAAGTAGGATGGTTGTGAGTCGTAAATTGCGCCAAGAAATCTATGTAAAAAGCTGCTAAGGTCTGAAACATAATGGAAGGAAATTAGAGCGAGAGAGGCGTGTCGTCTTCCTTGAAGTACTCTAAGCATAAGCTACGATCCATAATGCTCCGGTATAGAACGAAATGCGTAAGCCAGGGCATGCTTTCACTAATCTGCAAATTTGGATAACACTAGCCACGAATCATCTAAAAAGTCCTCATATCCACTTTCCCCTCC
>MU132241.1:0-58178 GCA_015039395.1 Ceratobasidium sp. AG-I
GAATTTCTAGAGACTCGGCATGTGTATGACTTACATATACAGGTATCTATACGCGAGGTTTCAGGACGCAGAACGGACTGGTTGGCGAGTAAAAAGCAGAATATGCGTCCAACCGGATTGTTACCTGACCAATGTTTCCAAACTTCCGCACGTGACTAGTACCATTACTACCACAAAGTCGCTTATGTAGCAGCGCCGAGCGCTTAACTGTGTTTGGCTCTCTTTGTTTCACTCGTCCCCCGCGTCGGCCGTCGAGAGGACAGGGGACAGGCAGGTTGGGTGTCGAAGTCATTGCAAATCTGTCAACAAAAATCAATGTAAACGGCTGTCAAATGTCATGAATTTGATTGGGAACCGATGTCCCCCGGCGTCGACTTGCCGGGGGACAGGGACAGTCACAAAACTCGCGTCGTGTCGATCGACCGGGGGACTGGGGACGACTTTGTGGTCGTAATGGTACAGTATGTAATTGCCTTGCGTAGACGATGTAACGCATATAGCCATTGTTTGTCATGAGGCTTACTTGTATTCGAAAAAATGAGATAATTTTCAAGCACCGTTGCACAAAAAACCTTGCGTGCGATACAGAACATAGCAGTTTCATTAATTCATATTCCGAGCTGTCAAATTAGACACAGCGACAAGCTACATAAGACCTCCTTCAATCTTAATTCAGCCCAGCTAGGTCAAATAAGCCGTCCGCATTTTTCAGCGCTTTCTTCATCTTGTCGGTAGGATAGGCATCTGTCGCTGCTTTTATCACTTCCATTAGCTGAGAATGTGCGGTTGCGACCGAGCGGAACTCGAAGTGATTGAAAGGTGGGCCCGCATTTTCACCGGACCCGTCGTCAAGCGGCTGGGTGACGAGGAACTCAGCAATGGGCTTCATGACGTCTGTCATCAGGCCAAGAATGTTTTGGATGAGATCCTCCCGGGGGCTGTTCGGAGCCCAGCATTTCTCGATCGACAGCAAGAGATACGAATACTGTGTAGGATTCGAGATCAGCGTGACAAATATGATTAGTCGAAAGAAAGACATACCGATGCGTCAAATGCCAACATGGGCTAATTTATTAATTTATTAATAACCGAGATGGCGCCACAAATCATTTTCTTACCTTCTGGATTTCCTTCCCATGGTAATCGGGCGTTTTAGGATCCATGACAAGGGGATAGTGATCTATTTCCCTGTCACGAAGCAGCTTGAATAAATCCCAGTGGGAAGTGATGTTCGTGTTCAGGCCAGTACTTCCCTCGCCTTGGTCAATGATTAGATCCAAAGCGGTGTTCGCGTTCGCTAGGCTTGCGATAGTGATCAGCCCGGTTTCGTAGTATACGCCATCGTCCTCGCTGAACTGCTGGCTGACCGGGTTGTGTTGAAAGAGCGCATCTTTCTCTGTTTCGTGAAGAGTCGCCAGGCCTAGTAGTGGAGATCCGGTTAACGCCCAAGTGCGTTTCTTCAGCTCGAGATGTACCAACCTGCTTTGAGAGCGTCGTAGAACTGGCCAATACTGTGGTAGTCGGGTAATACATTCCCTTTGGGTCGGTCTGGCGGTAGATACGGTGCCTCAACCTAGATACGACCGTCAGATATAAAAGGGAGTATGAAGAAAGCATAACAACCTGCGTATAAATGGCCATAGCGGTTTTCGAGGCCGGCATAAGATGTAACTCGGCTGCATTATCATAGAATAGATTGCATTCGTATTCGGGCGTGTAGAGTTTGCCATAAAGCCTTGGCTGGGCACCAGTCGCACACATAATGTTCCCAGCCAGTGACAGGTGGAGCATCTCCTGTTTAAGGATACCTAATGTGAAGATGAGCGTCTGGGAGTACAATTTTAAACCGGGAACTCACTGAGCATCTTAACTCTCGAGTCCGTATCCGACTTAATGGAATACATTGGATACAGATACAATGGAATAGTATGTAGCTCCAAGAGTACAGCTGTCTGCAAGTGCTTGTGGACCGCAGCCAGATCCCATTTTACGGGAGGGCCTTTGGGGTTTGGGTACGCGGGGAATCCAATGTTGGGCATTGCGCAAGTAAAATCGCAAGGTGGTCATGGAGGATCTTCCCATTCAAACCTGTTATAATCATGAGCGCGTTGCTTTGAATTTGACCTTACCGGCCTGTGCACCGAATCCACTGCTCTGGTTAGCGGGAAATGGGCTGTAGCACGCGGAACACCCCGAGCCTGCGAAGCACAAATTCCATCGATCTACAATACACAAATACAAAAGAATGGTCGATAAAATAACGTTTCAACCAATCGTAGCAGGCTTTTTTGTCTCAATGGTCAGATAAGTCGGGGCCTTCGAGACAACCCCAAAGCTTGTGAGAGCCGAATAGGTATTATCGAACTAAGTGAATCAGCACGTGAGGCATAGTTGGTGCTTATGAATCATGAAAACAGTGGATTTACATTCGCATATAGCTTCTCATTATTTACGCCTCTGCCAAAAATCACCTTCAAACATCGATTGCGCATAGAAGTACCTTCTTTTTTGCTCGTAATCACTCCGCACCTTGCCGAACAATTCTTCGATTGTCTTGATGTCAGTTGGAGCTGCAGCGTCTTTCGAAGGAAAAATCTGGTTCGAGAGCATAGTACCCACAGAGTACCCCATTCGAAGGGCGGTGATCATACCCTGAGAGGAAAGCGGGTCGAATGCAATAGCCGCATCGCCAACAGCACACCATTGATCTTCTTGGCTGCCGAAGGACGAGAGAAAGGAGGATCCTGCAGCAGTGCATCGGGGGTAGTTGACGCCAGCCTCACGCATCGGCCGGTAGTCGATGTCGTTTATGGTTCGGGAGATATGGCTCGTGTCTTCGTGTAGCATTTCCATGAACCCAGCTTGTTTGCGAGCCGTCTTTGCGGATGGATCGCAGTCGTCGGTGTGGAATACGACTATGCGCTTCTGGTTGGAGAGCAGGGAGCTGTACCACCATCCTGTCTCGGTAGCCTCGATGAGAGTACGAGTGTCTTGGTCAATATTTGTGGATGAAAAGACGACGTAAAATGCAAGCAACCCGTCGAGCTTAACAGTTGAAGCTCCCAGCTTGATGCACGTGTGTCAGTAAGGTGTACTCCAAAATGCATAGGATAATGCCTACCTTCTGAGCCACAGATGCCTTTCTCCCGGAAGCATCTACCAACCATTTGGAGCGATAGGTATTGCCTCCGGTTGACGGAGACCTGACCTGCACTGCCCAACCGTGCCCATCCTTTTGCGCCGAGATGAACGCTCCCGTGAGAAGCATACGTCGCTCAGCAGTTTCTTCGGTATTCGCCAAACGGATGTGCGCCCTCAAAGACTCATCAAAAGCAGCGCGATCGAGATGCCAGCCAGCCCCATAAGGATTCATGATGGCGAATGTCTCCTGCAGCTCGGGCGAGTTCCAGACGGAAGCATTACCTGCGCAACGTGTATGCACACCTTGAGCTGCATCGTGCAAGAGGCGCTCTAGGATCGGCGGAGAAAAGGATTGTAGAATAGCCCGAGCTCCAGGCGGTAGAGACTCTCCAATCTAAACGAACAATTAAGTGGAAATCGAGTATATTTCTTTGATGCATTTACCTTGAATTGGGATGGATCCGCATTATCGATAACCAAAAAAGAGGCCTCAGGTGATGAACGAATGAGTGATAGAGCGGTGGAACAACCAGCCAGTCCACCGCCGACAATGATCACTGAGGAAGACAGTAAGTATGACAATGGCCCGAAGATCGAGCAAAAGCACGTACCATCGAATTCGTCTGTAGACATGAGCAATATTTCTGGGTGGGCAGAATGCACACAGCTGGTACAAGTTGGTACGATCATATGACTTTGCTGTCTGAAAGTATTGGTCTTGAGGGTCGTACCGTGCGATGTGACCGCAGGGTCAAGTGACAATGCAAAGGATTCTCGAACGTGTGGGCTTGCCACGTTCTCTCACTCTTCCGGAATGACCCAGTCCGAAAGTTGTCAACGGCTTCATGTACAATATAGGGAGCGTTAAGGGTCGTGATTCACAGAGGCTCGTACGTTTGGTCCAATTTCCTCCCCATGCGAAGCTCAAACTGTCAGCTGCACAAGTAGAGGAAGAACTCCGATAAACACATCACTTTAATCTTACCTGTGCCCCTTGCCCGACAAAGAGTATACTTGTTTCCACATCGAATAAAATCTTCTCTCCATCAACCAATCAAAATCCGCGAATTGATGATGGTTCAAACCCTGATCGTGATCGGCCCTGAAATTACAACCGATTAGAATGGCTGTCCACCATACGAACTAGCTAATCTCGAGGAGTGCGATCAGCGGTGTTGTCCGTAAGCGGTCACTTCAGGATAAGGTTCACATGCTGATCCCTCGATTGCTTTCGACAAGTCATCGGATCTCGATCAGTAACATAATGGCGTTATTCCGACTGGTGGGACTTTTAGCAAGGAGTTATCTGGGAGGTTCGTATCCGAAATCAACTGTGCACAGCTTACATATACAGCATCTTGAGTAACGCCAGGCCATGTGTTTGTGTCCCACAAACTCAAGACTCGGACGAAGCGCATCGTGATCTCGTAAACGGCATATCCCGCAACTAAGTCGTTCTGCGCAACGGGAAAACTATCCGCCAAATCCACCAAACCCACGGCCACCTGCACTATTCGAGACACTACGCATTTAGTGTCCCCCTGACCTCTCGGTAATTCGATAGCATCTGCCAGTCGTTCAGGCAGACCGACAAAGCCAGTATCTCCTGATTCATATAGCTGAGTGGTAGAGCACAGCGGCGAAGTGATTCCGATACAATATGCAATAGTCCGTCCTCGCGACAACCCCCCATCGGCGGGGAAAGGATATGGGAACCACGACAAGAAACAGAGCTGTCACGTGCCTCCGGGCCTTGTGTGTTTTCTCCCCTTCCCTTCGTTCCCTGTCGTACCACAAAACGTAGCGAATGCTTAGCCTCTACGCGACATAGCGATTTCTAGCCTATGAGGATGGAACAGCGAGACGAATAGACAATAGAGCAACTTACCAAATTATCACATTTGACGCGAGTGGTGTAAGAGTTGACGTTCGGGCTTTAGGATATGGGGGTATTCGTATTATTGTCTAAATAAAAATACTTTGAAAGACGATACTATGCGTCCTAATCTTAAAGTGACGTAATAATCGAATGATTCGCTTCTACATTACGGAAAGGAGCCTTGTTGTGTCCCAACCTCTGGGATTCAAGCCGTAACCGGGGAGGATACTTATTTAGCAACTATGACATTTTTTAGTTCGTCTGCGCAGACTCGAACCCCAAACTAGCTTGTGAATTTCAAGGTCCAAAGTCTTTTTACGTGGGCGCAACTTTTACTACTGAGGGCGATTTGAGCGCAGTAGGAGTGTAATATCGCTTACGTATCATTCCAGAACGCACGCTAGTATAGAAGTATCCGCACCATTCGCGTAACAGAAGTGACTGCCCCAAATCCTCCTATGCACATGTCCAAAGTTTATCGCCTGGTCAATGGCTATGTCCGAGGCACCAGCCTCGCGGGCAATCTTTTGTTTTCAGGCAAGCTTCAGCCCAGGACCCGCCAAACCTAAGATTCGGGGGGCGGTCCTTCCGGTCCCCTCTTTTCACGTTGGGGGATCTTGCCGGCTTCTTAGTCACAAAATTCTACTCATGATCTACCTCATTCGTGTATAAAAGCTCGACGCACAGCCGGGGCCGGTCACATATCTCTTTCCTTCAATACACTATCATGGCTTTCAAACCAGAGGATATCGGTTTTGTCAATATTTTCCCTCCAATCAACGTTGCTCGTGTGGGAGGTAAGTAACAATATACGCTTCGCTTCAGTGTTAGATCTGACTGTGTTATTGTCAGACTCGGATGAGTACTTTATCGGTCCGGAAACTCCAGGTTATGAGCCAACCCCGGAAGGTGGGTTTAAAGACTCAGAACATAGGGTTAAGAAACAAGTAGGTGCAGTTGACGTGTTATAGTTACCTCTTTTTCAACGAGAACTATTCTAGGCTGCTTGCTTTCGAGTATATGCATTCGGTAAGAACGGTAACCTACTCGGCGAAATTACCAGCAAGGATTACGATTTCAAATGGATTGTGCACGTCGCCAACAAGAAGGCTGCTTCTGTCATTTTCCGTGGTCGATATAGGAAAGAAACATGGCAGTTACGAAACAAGACGCAACAAGGATGGGTAAGAAGGCATACCATTCACTCTGGGCCATTTGATGCTAACAAACTATTAAACAGCCCAACGGCAAACCGACTAATTACGATTTTATCAACACCCGAACCAAGCTCATCATCGACTCGAGAGAGCAAGTCATTGAGGGAGCATCTGCTCAGCCCGTTCAACTCGCAGGCGAATTTTGGGGAAGCACGAACACGGCCACACCGGTGACTCTAGGTGAACTCCGTACTGATTCACAAGGCTGCTTGCATGTTCTCGCTGGCGATGGCCACTCGTTTTCCATTACTGGTGATGAGGAACTCCATTCAGGGTTTGACAACGACAACTGGGTTAGTTCAATTTTTCATCCGACATCACCTAAATATCTGATTTGATTTGTACCCAAGGTTGACAAAATGTTTGACGGCAGTGTTAGCGTTATTGTCAAATCAAAGTCTTCTCCTGAGTGAATATCCCATATCTCCATTCAAACGCCTCATTTATATCAGAGCTAACATTCCCTACAGTCTAGATATAAAGACACAACACAAAGCGACTGTCATTGCGGCTCCTCCGAGGTTTGCGTCTGGGACCCACTGCCAGACCACCCTGCTCGAGCTTATCGACGACGTTTACGAGAGGAAACTGCGTAGCAAGGCGAACTACGACGTTGGCAACGTCGATTTCCACCGCCACATCAAGTCGCTGTTTGATAGAATATATCTTATGTCTTGGACAAACAAACATGCCTTACAAGGACATGGTAGGTTTATATGTATTATGAGAGTTGAATTCAAACTTAACCCAACCGCTGCAAGGACCTAGGAAGGCAGATCGCTTCTTCAATCCCGAGTTCGCCAATCCCAATGCTGGCCCCGAAATCGTTGACGCGCGCAAAAAAATATTTGATCGGATCCGTGTGCCTGTTAAAAAGGATAACCCTGCGAACGAGGCGAAACGGCTGAATCAAGCTTCAGCATCCTACATGCCTCGCATCGGTGGCGACGATGGTACATATAAATCTCACTCTAAAGCTGATCTTGAAGTTGAATAATTTTGCAGGCGACATCACGGAGGGTGTGGCTGATCGGTGGGCGTCCCTAACCGAGTTGCAGTACGACCGCCTCAAGAAATGGTCTGAGGGAAATTTCAGTCCCGGTGAACCAGAAAAGCTGTACAAGTCGTTTGATGAAATCCCTCCTGAGGAACGGCCCGATGCTCTTACTCAGTCCGGCTTGGAGTGGGCGGTTGGGGCTCCTCTGTATCCCGGTATTGAAGTCTATTGGAGGGCACAGGACTCCGATATGTACAACCCGGACGCTAAATATAGGCTCGCGGATAGCGTTAAGCCTGGAGATCTCACAAGGGGACTGTCTCTTCCATGGCAATCTGACTTTAATATGTGTGCTGACCATTGGTACGTATTTTCTATTAATGAATTGAAATTTATTCTTATCTGTAAATGGGCAACAGGTGGCCTGCGGTATATACTTTCTTTCTAGTAGAATTCTACTGATTACAGAAACATAGGTTCGACCCGATCACATTGTTTCTGAGTCCTACTTCCAGCAAATCAAAGAGCAGAACGTCGGTAACCCAGATAGAATCCCTGTTCGGTTGACCAAACGTGCCGGGTGGGATGATGGTATGTGTTTATATTTTCATGATATATGCAAATTTAGTAACTTTGACTGGTAAGGCATTGAGTCAAATTCCGACATGGTTCTGAAGTGGAACAAACTTGGATTTGTCGCCCAGCAGCAGTACGACGACAATCCCGATGCACTTAAGGTATACGTTGAAAGGCAGCGTGATCCCCAGATGCCGCGTCCAAATTAGTCGTGTTTATATGCAAGCACAATGGCAGAGTTAATGTGTGCACCAGCGCAGGCCCAGATGGAAATTGTATATTGTGTTACTGTTGAATATATTGTGAATCAATCGAATCATCATGAAGGTGTGCATCAAAGCGGTGCGTCTAGACTACACTTGGATTTGAACCGCCACTTCAAGGGTGGAACCATCCCGGCTCTGCATTGCTCTCGCTCCTTCGATTCCCCTTTTCGATCTATGTAATGAAAGTGTCATCCAAAAAGTAAATTGTCACGAAGAAACAGGCTGTGTATTGCATCGGCGCACCGGATCCTGCACCACTCGCCCGACTCGCCGTTTCTTGTTGCAGGAGTCTCGAATCTTTGTCACAGACCGACACGGAGCCCTGCCCTGCAATGATGCGGTGGTATACTTGGGTATCGAGAAGATCGAGCGGATGGGGGTATTCAGGGGTATGTCCGCAACCAAGCAAGACATGGGGGATTGCCCTGTCGCTGGGTGACAAAATCACGTTGGTGAGCCTACCCGTATCTGAACGTTTTAAGCGTAGTTTATCTAATACCATTATTTGTGGCGCAAAAGGGGATAGTGGATAGTGCCTGTATCATGATTGCATGCGCAGACCTGTTTGTTAGGATTGTCAACAAAATTAATGGTTGTGTGGTCTTTGGTTTCCGTTGCGCGTAGAAGCTCTAAACAAAATCTTAGATTGCCAAATAAATCCCGTGGTATATACATGCAAAGAGGTTTCCTCTAGCAGCGGGCACCAGCCCCTTGACCAACAGAGTTAACGTAGCCAGAGAGAGCGCCGGCTGCGGCAGGGCACTTCAGACCGGAGAGGAACGCCCAAGCAACTTGGTCAGCACCGGCCTACATAGAATTGAAGTTAGCGCTTGGGTTGTGCAGGCAGTCAAGGAGATAACGTACGGTATTAGTGTGCGTGTGATCGATAGGGAAGTAAGACTCGGTGACGGATTTTCCGAGCTTGGTGTACAGACTAATAGCCGCCTATTGGTTTCTTGTTAGTTGACTACTGGTAATTTTCTGAGAGGATTCTTACTGCAAAGTGATCGACGTAAGGGACACCCTTGGATGTTGCAATATTCTTCGCATATCCAACAAACTATTCAACGAACACTCAGTGAGCTTATCCACCATTAATGATTGGAATTTTTGAACTCACGCGAGGCGGCGAGTTGATGATGGTGTCGCTGTTTTCGTATGGGTTGTTGGGAGTCTGGGCCGAGATAATGGGAGTAGCACCCTTCGATTTGGCTCCGTCGATCATCCACCCGACGTAACTAAATAAAAGAAAAACTTTAAACAGAGCTTTTTTGAGTCAGCAAAATTAATCTTACGTTGGCCATGTGTAGACGGTTTCAACCGTTCCGTCCGAGAGAGTGACGGTTTCCGTGGCAGTGCCTTCTCCAACTACGCTGGCACGGTCGCTGGTGGAAGGAGATCCTCCGTCGTTGTGACCTGGGTAGACGCAAATGAGCAATAGGCTTTATGCAGCGGATATATGCAGGGGCTTACCGAACTCAATGACGACATCTGTTCCGAGTAATAAACAGTGAGTAAAATGCCACGGTTTGATGGCTGACCACTTACAGTCACCAGACACAAGCAACGCTTGAACAGCCGCCCATTTTCCCTCGCGCCAGTAGCTCCGTGCGCTTCGGCCGCTAACGGCCTTGTTCACAGGGGTAATACCCGTCAAGTATTGAGGGATCTCGACGCCCCATCTATTATAGATCGAGTATGGCTCAGCACCGCTTTTGTTTTATAATACTGACCCTTGAATACCCTCAGAGGCGGCATGCGAAGCCATGGTAGAGTCTCCGACAAGGTAGAGGCTCGGTGCAGCCAAGACTGCAGCGGCGAAAGACGTAAGGAAAGTAATAGGGAACAGCATGTTGTCGGTCAAAGGATCAGTACTGGAGGGTGTAGCTGTTGAAAAATTATCTACGGCCACAACCTGAATTTATACTCGTCGCCATGTGCCGTAAATTCCAGTCTCTTCCAACTTCGTGCGCGAGATCTCCCGAGAGCCTGCATGGGCCCTGTCGCGCACCGCGTTTGATCCAGCGTAATATTGACCCAAACAGCATGATTGTCCGTCTTATTCGATTCTATCATGCTTCTTGGAGGTCGCTAAACTATTTTAAGCGTCGCTGGAAGCAAGGGAACTTCCGGGACAGCCACGTGCCAGCTCATCAATTAATATTGCAACATAATTGGCATGATCACGAGTGCAGCACCGGGCGCGAGGCGGGTAATCAGAAGCATGGAAGCGCCACCAGGCGGCCCGCTTGCACTCCGCCGGTCTTATCGCTCCGAACGGATTGTTCTCGCGCTATAAATAGAACTCTTCCAATCATCAGAGATATAAAAGACCCAGCCTCACCACATCTCAAGCATCATCGGTTGCTCCATTTGAGCCCAGTCTCATTGGCGTTGTTTTTTGTTGTATGCACAGTTCATGGATTTAGTTCCTCGTTACGGTAATCATTACAGAATGTAACGATCCTCCAATTAATGCTGTGCAACACGTGCCTTTATGAGATTGATACGGCAGTGACGAGTTTGCGCCGTAACCTTGAGTCGCGAGGCGATTGCACTCTCCCACCAACTGCCATCAGATCTAGCTTGTACATGTCTAGGGCAACCCTCCTGGTATTTCATTGAAATTAGCTCGTTAACTAGTAAAACTATCTAGACCTACTGCAGCGTTAGCCCGACTTTACAAGGCGGCGTGGCTTTCACCTCTCGGTTATCATGCAATCTGCTCTTTGGTCTCAATCAGATGAGTGGCAATGGTACCGACCTATCACTGGGCCCAGCTACTGGACTTGTAATTTTGGCAATATCACAGTTGTCTCCGACTTTCCTCCTCCACTCGCCAACATGCAGGTTCGCTACCCATCCGCAGTACAACGTGTTCTAGACGGTATAGATAGGCTTGGCATCCGAGAAGACTTGCTTGATTGGGAAATCTGGTTTCTTGGGGTTTCTTGTGTTTACGTGAACCACGCTACTGGGGCGATCAGCACAGAGGACCAATCTCTTGACGATTTTATGACGCAGATTCGGTATTGGACAAGCTGGAACAGTCAGTTTGATACCATCCCCAACCGAAGTGAGTTAAGCTAAATGTCATTTTGTAGCTTATTGATCAACAAAAAAAATAGGGGAACGGATGAAAATCGAGCGGGCGTATTGGGCATACCTTTGCAGTCACCCTAGTCACCGTGATATCTCTAGTGATGTGGTTGAACTTGCCCTTGAGAAACTGGGAACTAGCTATAGTAAGTCAATGTGATAAAGCGAGTGTTTCAGGACTGACTCCATCTAAAAGACAATGCACTTTTTGAATGGCAAAATCCAGTTTTTGTGACAAGACGGGAGGCAGCACTTTGGATTGAAATGATTACTGCCGTAAAAGGTAAGGATATATTATTGCGACACGCGACTGGGCTCTCACTATATGAAATGATGCCCAGACTTACCAGAAAAAAGGCTTAAAGTGTATTTGGTGGCAAGCGCCATGTATGATTATTGTGCGTATGAAAATGGTCGTATTTTGAGACGCCACTGAGCCTAAATCGCAGCCGAGTACCACGAGCTCATAAGCTGCGGACCTCCTCCTAGTAACAGGCCGTCCTTCAAGAAAACACTTGGGCGGTTCGTCCTGGTCTGGATATTTGGATTCACAGTGGCCACCTTGACGCTGTCCTTGATTCGTCCTCTTAAAGCTCATGTCTCCTGAGTCATCACATCACTCTGGAACACCTATCGTAAAACTAAAACTGTATCATAAACGTATCCCTATTCTTCTATACACCAATATGTATAAACGGAACCTGCGAGAAATCAATGAGAGCTCGTCGTGGGAATAATAATTTAAATCACTCACCCAACGATGCATTGGGGCTTTCGCCCTTCGCAAAGCCCTTACTGCCTTATTCAACCCTACTGCAGCTTCCGACGAATCGACTGCCCCTTCCTTATCTCTAAACAGGTATTCATACAAGACACGTGCGACAACAGGTCCGTCGGCGTCTCCTATCGCATACATGGTAGCCACAATTGACCGAAATCCTGCGACTTGCATGGCACTCGCGAGACTCATGCTCTCGTTTTGCGCAGCGGAGCCTTCCGCAGAATGACAAGCTCCAAGAAATGCAAAGTCCGCCGTCGGGAGATCGGTTCGCATGAGGGACTCGATTGTCAAAGAGGAGCGCCCGAGGTGAAAGGCGCTTAACAATGGCAACTGCGCGTTTGTTGTTCCATGACAACACAAGTGTGCCCAACTGTGAGATTTGAGATGGGATAGAACAGTTCCCGAGTTCGAATCGTTATCAATGAGTTCGGTCGTCACGACCTCAAGTTGCTTCATGGCCGAGATTTCGGCGAGCGCAAAAGGGAGTGGGGCGAAACCTGGAGTGTCCGTGTGCGCTACAGCAAGTAGACGGGGACGGCTGAGCGTGGGTTGAGATTGCGACTGAACCTGAGCCTTCCGAGCCCTAATCAATGCCGAAATCGTTGGGATATAAGACGACACCAAGATGTCTGGCAGGTTGACCTCTCCGGCGCGGTATGGTCCCGCCGCGTGGATGGGCAATTCAGACATGCCGGCAATGCACCAGAATACTCGCTTGGGGACAGGGCCCTGGGATTTGAGAAACTCGATGATGGGTTCGACAATCGATCTCCAGAGTAGTTGGAGAGTGGGAGCAAGTAGCGAATCCATTTCATCACCTCCGTCGTACTCTACTCGTGCTGCGGCTGTAGCAATCTTAGCCCTAGCCACCATCAAGCTCTCGAAGTTGGCCCTGGGCAATGCGACGCGATGCACGCCCGAGTCCAGTATGACTAGCGCATCACACCCTTCGTCGCACAGGTTCACCACAACGACAGGTCGATCCGACGCGATTCCCGCCGTATCCGAGAACTGAAACGGCCGCAAGAAGTCTTCAAACCCGTCCAGCTTTTGAATCTGACCCACAAGGGATTCATAGTGCTCGGCGAGCTCGCGATTGTATCGATGAATTCGGTCGGGATCTTGAATCCCCCAGTAAGTCGCCGAGAACTCAGAGACAGACTGGATGCCCGCGTTTCCGTGAAGCTCCTCAACGACGGCTCCAAGCTGATTTGCGAGCGACGGTGAGACGGCCTGAAGGCTCTCTAGAGACGATCGTAGCTCGAGTGTCTGTCTCCATAGAATAGATCGACCTTGCTCGAGATACTCAACTGCACGCTTGAGGTCACCTTGACGAATTGAGCGCGCCGCGGCTCTCGACGCTGGGATCGGGTTCTTTGTGAGATACTCGTGACGCGCCTTGACCGACCGACCAATGCCTGCGAGCTTCGTCTGGTGAGCCAAGCTCGAATCCAGAGCGCCCCAGAGCGAGTCGTGGTTATGCTTTAGGGCAATGTCCTCCCATCGCCTAGTGTATTTCAAGCACCGAGGGTGAGGAGACGACTGAGACGACGCGGCCATTTGGAAGGCAAGGAGGCAACCTTCGAGATCTTCAGGGTTCTGCTGCAACTCGAAGATCTTATACTTGGCCTCGCCGAGCTGAGCGTAGACGTCTGCTCGCGCGGTGTGTGAATCGGGTATAAGGGAAGTGGCAGTTTGAGAAAGATGAAATGCCTCGTGGACGGCGGCACTGCTCCTGGTTTTTTCGAATTCCGCCAAAAGTGCCAAGGAAAGACCAGTCGTCCATATAGGATAACGAGAATGACGAGTGTCTGGCTGAATGAGGAGCGTCTGGCGTAGATGATGAATCGCTTTGTCGATGTCTTCTCCTCGACCACGAATGCGCAGCGCGTTCCCAAGTCGGTAGTGCGTGTCCGCTCGGTCCGCCTCGCCATCCTTCCCTTGGTCCAGGTTGAGTTGAAACAACGAAAGTGCCTGATTGAAATCTTCCTCTTGTGGATCGTGTTCAAATTTGACGAGGAGGGTCTCAGCATACATCGCTCGATTGTTGGGCAAATCTTGATCGATAGAGTCTTTTCCTTCTTGGAAGCGGACCGCAGCACCCGTAAGTTGCTCAGCCACCTTCAGATCTGCGGGCATAAGAAGATGCAAGAACCTCTTCCGCAGAATCGATCCCAGAAGGCTCAGTAGCACAGGCATAAGCGGATGCCCAGTCGATGCTAGTCGCGTCGCTTGTCGAACGAGAGATGCAGCGTAGTCTAGCAAGGTAATCCCCCCAGTAGCATCAAACAGACAGTCCGCGGCCTTGCCGCATTGCCGAAGTGTGATAATGTGAAGCTGTTGATTACCAGCAATTCTCTCCAAGAGGACGCCCCCCAGCCCAAACGCATCGCGGATATCTTTCACTTCTCCAAGCCGGCGATACTTTGCCTCGAGAGCAGATGGCAAGGCGCCGAGGTATGGAAGATGATCGGCTTCGTCGGTCGCTCCAACCATGCAGAGCCTCAGTAACCTTACAGATAACTCGATGTCTTCTGCTGCGCCAAACCACCAGTGACGCATATATAGCGCATGAGAGTATCCACTTAGCGTCTGGCGCACAGGATGGCGCAGCGGGATCGGTCGGTCAAACGGAACACCCCAGCATCTTATCGCATCCAGGAGCATGGCAACGATATCGTCGGCCATCTCTGGGCGATTGTTAGCCAACAGTGCGAGTGCATGGATAGTGAGGGAGTGAGCCTTCTGAGGGCTATTATCTGGCACGTTGTTGATCGGCCCAAGCTCAAGGGCTGTTCGTCTAAAGTGATCCTTATAATCTTCCATCAGGTCTGGTGGCTTGGCGTGATCGTTATGGGAGACAAGCATAGGGTTAACCCATTGCAAACCCGGCATTCGCTCCGACTCGACTTGGGCAATAGCATCAAACGCAAATGCTGCCGCGCGGTCGCGCATGGAGTCCTGCCGCTGAGGTTTGCCTTTTCGTGGGAGCGAGGGAGCATTAAGCCACGAAAGGTTTGGTATGCGATACTCGGAACAATGGACCAGAGAGTGTATGCGGCGTATTAAATCGAACCGGCCTTTGGAGTCCGGTCGAAGCTCGGTACCAGAGGTGAAAATGTAAAGGGCGCTCAGAGCCTGAAGTTGATTACTGATTCCAACTCCTCGGTTGGTCAGACGCAGGGCCTCCTGCATGATCATTACTAGGTCTTCGCGTTTGATGCCCAGCGCTTTCATTTGTGTTGCTAAGGAACAAAGGCGCTCGGGGCACGTCGCGTGAGAAGTAGGAGTCTCCTGGACAAGGCTTAAATGCTGGACAATCCACATGTCAACGTCTTGCAGAGCAGCGGATTTGCCGAATTCTGCCTCCATCTGATCTAATACCACACAAGAAGCATTTAGCGGCTCTCGCTGTTCGCATTCGGTCCGTAATGCCTGCGCTTCGTAAAGAGCCTCAAGTTCAGAGGTCCGGTCGTATAGGGTTCGTAATAAATTGGATAGATGTTTGATCCTCCGAATCTCTCCAGTTTCAAGGGACAGCAGCTGCCGCATCAAAGAGATGCGCTCGGCCAAAGTATCTAGGTCCGAGTTGATCTCAAACAGTAACCCGAGAGCACTTTCTAGTTGGGAGACAAGGGAAGATCCGCCCTGGCCAATCCGGAGTACATCGCGGCGAATAGAGACTGCTTCGGTGAGATTAGCGACAGCAGTGTCCGGATGGGCCCGGGCCTGAGCGATCAAGAGACCAACAAGTTTATCGCCAGAGTTTGAACGGTTGAACACGTGGCGCCCAGATAGTTGATATACATCGCGCATAAGAGGAACAATTGTGTTGAAGTGAAGTTCTGATTTGTCACGTTGCTCTAGAACATCGACTATTTTCCAGACCGTTCGGTGGCAATCGCGGTGTTGTTTGGGATATTCTTCAACGAGGCGCATGTGGGCCACCCGCCAGGACATGATATCAATGTCCTCCTTTGACAGCAGAGCTTTGAAAACGTCATCCGCATCGCAGTCCTAAGAATCAAATCAATTAGAAATTCCGAGTCAGTGTGACCTTGTGCCTACCCTCTCCAGTCCTGATGTCTGCGAAGTGTAAGAACAATGATTTCTAATAGCGGTAAATAATACTTACTAGTGCCTCAGCCTTGTCGGGGCCCGATTCGATTACGTCGTGCTCCTGAGTCGTGTCATTGTTATCGTTAGTAGCGCTTCCTTCTATCGCCACCAGGTTTGAACTGGATGGATTCTCCTGGCTTTCAGATTCCATACGATCACTCGTTATTTTGTACAGCATCTGCAGCATAATCTGTAAAGTTTCAAAGTAGGTCAAGTAATCTTCGAACGAGCCTTGGAAAATTCTGCATACCTGAGCTCGCATCTGCCTTGCAGGATCATCCCAGAATTCATTATCCATCTTAGACAGGTAGCACTGTAACAAGAGCGTGGTTGGGCTCGTACATCTTGCCACCTCCAGCTCGACCTTATAAGCTTCGGCGGGATCCCATAAATGCCCGAACTCACACAGCCTGGCTAATAGAATTTGGGCATCTTGATGGGGCAGTGGAACAGCAACGCATTGGCTCATTGCAATTTGATGAGGAACATCGAAGCGGTGCGAAGAAGTTGCCAGCTAACGTCGATTAGATCGGCGGTCCCCAAGTGAACGACGCCGATGATGTACTGCGGGACAGCCTTGAATAACACCCAAAGGCGTTAAGGTAAGCCAGCTGTCAGATCTTAATTCGAGAAATAATGAGAACATACAGTGATTAGGCATATCAGTAACTCAGATTCTTCAGAGACATCACAACGCTGACGGGCTGTGATGGTGGAGCTCACCAGACAAATAAATCACGTGTCATCCTTTCTTCTCCGCGCCACTCGGTCTTGCACTTTTAACCGAGCTTGAGCAAACCGGATAAACCGCCCTTTTCTATTTCCCCTCATAAAAAGATATTGGTCGTCTGGTTGGCTCTAATAATCATTGTGACGGAGAATCTGCGCTGACCGAGCAACTGCAAAATCCAGTTGCTTCGCCTGTTGTCAATCGCCCTCCAGAGGTTTACTTTACCTTGCGAATCGGTAGTCATGTTACCAATGTCGATATCGTTTTTACTTTTATCATGTTACTGTTATCATCAAGTCAGAGTACTTAAAGGTCTCAGTGCCGGTTGAGGTTTGAAACTCCGGAGGACGGCATGTAAAAACATCACGTTCAGCATCTTGTTGAATGGTCCATAAAACCGCGTCTTATATGCTACAGCCTCGGTTAGGAGTCTCATGCGTATCGCAAACCATAGTTCCGGACCCAGGGGACAGGGAATGTTAAGAAGTTTGATGAGCTACTTGGTATGAGAAAGGCGGTGTTATGGAACTCATTCCCTTTGAGATTTTCCATCTCGAGTTATGCATATACGCAGGTAATCCAGTGACGGCCCCGAACAAGCGATAACATAAGATAAACACGAGATCGGCCTAGCAAAACGAGTGGAACTGACAGTAACAGCTGACCAATTGACTTATAGCGGTTTCCAAAAAGGCATGCATTCGGCGCTTCTGAAATTAATTAATCCCCCCCTGGTGCAAGAGGGATTTCTCCCCAAAAACTGAGCATCTCAAGGTGAAACCAGTTGCGCTGAGGTTGCCACGCCGATACGCAGGGCACCAGGTACTTTAGACTGCAAAAATCAAAGCTCGTGGAACCCCCTATCTGCTCCAAGAGCAGTTCTGCTGTAAACACTTTGCAAAATGAAATCGAGAAGCCTTACATGACTGCTATCATGTCATTTATATATAATCAAGAAAGAATGAAGCAGATAATGCACCATATGGGGGTGAATCAACATTTCTATCTGGCCAGTCTTTATCATCCTTTTGGTAAGGGGTGGGGTTTACAAAAATGGTAGTTTTATGCACAAAGGCTGTTGTATCACTATATTTGAGATCTATAGCAGCTATCCCAAGCTTCTCGATTTCATTTTGCAAAGTGTTTACAGCAGAACTGCTCTTGGAGCAGATAGGGGGTTCCACGAGCTTTGATTTTTGCAGTCTAAAGTACCTGGTGCCCTGCGTATCGGCGTGGCAACCTCAGCGCAACTGGTTTCACCTTGAGATGCTCAGTTTTTGGGGAGAAATCCCTCTTGCACCAGGGGGGGATTAATTAATTTCAGAAGCGCCGAATGCATGCCTTTTTGGAAACCGCTGTAAACACTTGATAAGTGAGAGATAGGACAACATACCTTTCAGAGACCTGCTTGCAGGCCTCCTGTACGTCAGTCAGCGGGTAGCACCACGAAATGTATGCAATGGCGAAAAAGGTCCTCGCAAAGGTCAAAAAAATCAAACATCCTAGTAAACGAATCGGTTTCTTCGGGAACGCAAACCAATAAATCAAGTTAGTTTCCACCCAACCGTGCAAATGACGTGCTAAGACCATAAGCGGCGCCTAGACCCTTTATAGTGTTATGTGTGGTAATGTTTGGCCATAGTGACATTGCGCTCTTAACCCAGCAGGTGTGCTCACCGTTTGCCCGAGGCTCTTCACCCATCACACACTGAAAATCATGATCTTATGCGGAAACGTCACAGACATATACACTGGCTCACTAAGGATGTCGGCCGGGTAAATCCCGGGATTCCCGCGCCCGGAGCCGGGTTTTCGACCCTCAGAGGCTGTGCCCGCGCCCGCGCTCGCGCCCGCTAGCGAGCACGCGGGAATCCGCGGGAATCCGGCAAATGCCCGCATTTCTGCGAGCATCCGCGGGCAGGCGGGTATTAGGTACCTTAAATGTCATCACAACTGGATGAATAGTAGCTCATTAAATGCGCATAAATCAGGGGACTCTGCGCATATACTTTATGTGTCTCAAATAAATTTGTAACACCCTCAAATACGTTAATTACTATCAGAGAAAATGGTAATCGCGCACGCAGGCCACGCACAGACCGCCTGCACCCAGCGTAAGAATGTAATATATATTTCATAGTCTTTATTAATGTATATGCCAAGTTTCAGCCCAATCCAATCACAGGAAGTGTCTGAAATGCCGTCAAAGCTCCAGAATCCCCCTATTTCCCCCTGAAGTCTTGTTGCTCACTAGCCAGAGTCCTCATGATCTCAATGTTATATATAATAGAATCTTATCACACATATGTAACTGCTCTGAAACTATCTCATCTGCTGAATGCTTGTAAACATATGTATTCCTTGCAAGTATTCCCATAGGGGCTACTATAGGGATACAAAGCAACTACATAGTACAAGATGAGTGATCAAAAGTGTAGAAAGTAAAGCCTATCGAATATATGCAGAATTCAATTCTGAGTAGAATGTACTCATTGGAATCCACTCAATTGCTCTCATTCCGGCCCTAGAATGCATTTAATGCTGAGATTTCCCCCTTTTGAGCACTGATTCCCTTGTTTGAGTACCTTCCAGGGGTTGTAACATGCTGATATTTTGAACATAGCATATTGTAGCATATATATAACGATCGCGCACAGGGGAGCGGCATATCTACGGTGGATTTCCTTAGTACATGTGGCGCATTTTTAGGGGTGAATATCCCCCAGGAGTAAATCACGCTTTTCCCCACCTTAGCAATTTATTCAGAGGTCATGAACTATATCGATGGAAAGCAGTGAATTATCTCTATTTAATGGTATATAACACTTTACATTGTGGTGGGTTTTCTGGTTGGTCAAATATTCAGACCAAGTACTACAGCAGAGACTTGACGGGAAAATGCTCAGTGAGAGGGACTGGCTGAACGGAAAATTATGAAATAAATTGCATTAAATAGCGGGCAGCGGGTCGCGGGTATGCCCGCAAAACGCCGGGCATCGGCGGGCATTTGGGCGCTTAACGGCGGGAATCCGCGGGAATCCCGCCGGGAATCCCACCAAAAAAAGCCATGCCCGCGCTCGCGCCCGGTGCCCGGGGCCGGGTATTTCCGGGTATTTCCGGGCAGGATTCCCGGAATTCCCGGGCCCGGGTTACCCGGGCGACATCACTACTATAGCATATAATGTACAAGTTACTCTATTACTCCAAGCCAAAAGAACCTGAATTGGTTGGAGGAGGGGGGAAATACAACAGGGGTAGTTTTTCAAGTACCTCGCGCTTGAGGAATTCCAATGATTTCACATAGTAGGAATCATAGCCGAGGCCCCTGCGACTATGCTGCAATTTATTTTAAGCCATTCACTGTGCTTGCAGTGGAGATATAGGTCTGTCAAATCGGCGATTTTCAGCACTTTTGCCTCAAAACCTATCAAAACTACTGATTTGACAGACCTATATCTCCACTGCAAGCACAGTGAATGGCTTAAAATAAATTGCAGCATAGTCGCAGGGGCCTCGGCTATGATTCCTACTATGTGAAACCATTGGAATTCCTCAAGCGCGAGGTACTTGAAAAACTACCCCTGTTGTATTTCCCCCCTCCTCCAACCAATTCAGGTTCTTTTGGCTTGGAGTAATAGAGTAACTTGTACATTATATGCTATAGAACAAAATCTCCATATCTAACAGTTGATGGATCTCAGCCATACCAGAGGTACAAGGTCAACAAGCATGCTGCATTACATTTGTGAGCCAGTGTACGCCGGCTATTACATTGTGTGTAATATTGATTTCCTTTTAGTACACCTTCTCCGTTCTATCATTACGTCCCTCTTGTTATTACCGTACTTTAGGATCTAGACGAGCTGAACGCTTGGTCGGCCCACTGTGCTCATGTTGACTCCCCTATTTAAATGGCTTGCGCCCTGGAGCAGACGCCCACTCCAGCCTTATTTCGTACATGGAAGCAATAAGGCCTGACAGAGGCTTTGGCAGGCAGCAAGTTCAAAAGCTTGAGGTATGCAGCATATCCTACGTTGATATTTTCAATTCCCGGTACTCACATGCGATGTGTGTTGCTTCTTCAACAGCATAACGTCTGTGGGTTCCATTGCGGTCAAGGTAACTTTATTTTTTATCGCCACTGGAAGACTTTACGTAGCATCATGAACTTTCGGTCTTGGGAGCAGTTTGCGGAAAAGATTCTCGATCTCAAATATGAGACGAAGCTTGACGAAACGGGTATCAAGGTTTCGCCATGGACGATTGTCCCCAATGGGCTCACCGGAGTTGTTTATGACCTGACACGCGAGGAGTTTGAGACTCAGGGGGAAAAAATCACTGACAGATTGGAGCAGGGCCCTCTTGGGCCATGGGGAGAATCTTCTTTGACTCTAAACTTTCAAGCAAAGACTGTTGGATCTCGAGCCACGTGGGACCTCGCATATATGCGCGCAGGGCGCGCATCGATCACCGCCGATGTGGTAGGGGTTCCCGGGGGCATGTCCCTGGGGTCCGCTTCCTGTAGATAGCGAGCCCTGCCTCGATGCAACACACACTCTTCCACCATCTCGGCGGGACCACTCCTCCACCGAGCGTCGGGAACTTCCGCCCCGAGTTCTCCTGAGCCCCTATCCCCTCTTTCCGCCGTATATAGTCTGCCTATCATTGTTTCCGGTCCTGCACTCTCATCTTCCGTTCCCCGCGCTCCGCGCCCGTACTGAGACGTTCGAGTGCAGTGCAGGTGTCAGATACCTCAAAAAGACTAGCAACGACTGACGATTGGTTTCTGCCTATGATTTAGTCCGCAATAATGATTAGGTTCTCTAATACTTTCCGCAAATAATCTTTACGATGTTGGGCTCCTGTAGTACACAATGTCAAGAAAGGTTGAAAAAAGCGGCTGAAATTGGCTTCTGACAAGCTTTGGTTAGCGTCAGGAGAAAACGTGTAATCAAATTAGTCATAATTTACCCGGTTTTACCAGTTTGCCGACGCCCCACTGTAACTGGCAGTTATATACCCCGGTTACAAGAGAGGGTCTAGCATTCGGAGGAGTTTCTATACTGGTTGCTGACTCATGACCGCCGGGTGCTTAATAGTAAGGTTCGTTGTCAAATCACCTTGCCAACGCTTTGAGTCCCACTCCAGAGTTGGAGTTGGCAGCCATACGCCGGCGCAACTATATTTGTATGTTATGTTCTCATTTTCTGCCTTGTGTAGCATGTCTGTTTTGGGTGGCGGAGGCTGACATAGCAAGGCTGTGCGGCTCGGAGGAGGGTCTCGGTGGGCTTCGGCTGCTTCGGCAGATCATTGTCAGCGGAGGACTAGGCGGAGGGGGGATCCGCCTACTCATGCGACGCCATCCCTAGGTGATTGATACTTCCGCTTCGATAACCCACGCTGACTGTCGAATGGATGGATATACCACAGCTCCCCGGGGTCCCAAGACCTTCCACCGAGAGCCTCCTTGTATAACACGCACAAGATAGAACCTGATTGGACGGTGGGCATACCTTTCCTGGACTCGATACGATTACATCCCCAAATACCTATGCACTTGAATGCTGTGTCTTTTCTCTCTCTTAAAGGCGGGCAGGGTAATTGATATTCCACTTGCCCCCTCTTGGTACCCTCCATTCGACACTCGATATCTTACACCCATGAGCGGGCCAAGCATCGGGTTTGATTATCCAATTACACGGTTAGTATCGTATTGCCAACTTCAACGTATGTAACCAACATTCGATTTACTAACCCCTATTCTAGACCGTACCCATGGCGGTTTACAGCGCCTTCTATTTATATCATATCTTCAGTTGTTCTCACCGGGCTAGTCTACTTCAACTGTGAGAACATGTCGCATGCGCTTGCAGCTTAAGCTCACGATCGAATTCAGTGGCAATCGTAGGACTGACCTCTAAGTCGTTTTCATCAATGACGTTTGCAGCGGCACAGGATCCGTCGTGGATTGATCGCATGAACCTCAAGAAATCCTGTAAGCCAATATGCTATTGTATTCTACTCTCACACATTTTAAGCCTGGTTGAATTTAGTGAACTGGAACCTTGGCTGCGATCCCGCAGCACTGGTGTCCGGTGGCGTGTATAGAACTCAGGCAGGTACTATACGCAACCGGGGCTATCCGATTGCTTATTTCGGAGGTCAACATTGACAGAATGGAATATTTGCCTACACTATCGAGAGTATCATCAGCACAGAAACTGGAGGAGAGCTCTCTACGCTAGCCTATGAGGGCTCCGTTCTTGACAACTGTACCATTACTGCCATGGGGGCATTTATAGACTACAGTAAAGAAGAGATGAACACCGATGTAAGCATGTCACAGCCAGGTGAATGTATGGCTTACCTAACCTGTCTATCAAGACCAAAATCAAGTGCACTCTGGCAGGAAAACACGAATTCATAGCCGGTTTAACCATAGCCCTGCATTCTGGAGACAGCATAACTCGACATCTCTTCAAGCCGTACGGCCCAAAGGTAACAAACACGACGGCTATGTCTCGAGTCGCCAGCCAACTGTTGCAGTTGTTAGCAGTAGATGCTGGCAACGGCTTGGTGCGCACTATTGTGGCGTATAACAAGCCTGACGACTGCACAGTTTATATTACCTGGGATTCTATCGAAGAATATGAAGGAATGTCAATGTGCCCCAACGATTTCCCTTCCGACCTAATGTGAGTTTCCCGCCTATGAGCTTGTGTCTTCTAATCAATCTACTCATAGTGGGATATCCGGGCTTACATTGGATAACTTTGTGCAAGTCCTATGGTCGGCGGTTCTATTAGATCTCGCCGTAAACACCACGTACAACAGACTCAGCATCTCTGGGCTGATGTCTCAATCGCTACACCAGCATATCAATGTCACTGGGTTAGGTTCTCAAGAGCCTCTTGGGCAGGTCGATGTGGTTCTTGCCAACATAAAAGCCTATGGCCTGCCCCTCAAAGAATCACAGCCGATTCAGTTCAATGCTGGCTATCTGTGTCACAAGATGTGGTGGAAAACACCGACCAATCTCATCGTAGACATCACTGTGGCAACAATCTCTCTCTTTATGGCATACTGGACGATACTACACCTTGTATTAAGGTTCTTTGCGATAAGATCCTCTCCGCACGGTCAGTTTATTCTTCTTTGTAATACATAGCCCTAGCACACTCATGCGCCACATGCAGGTAATCATTGTGTGTGTCCTAACTGTAGCGAGTTGCTCCAGCATGGGTCCTCCATATTCGACATGCATGAGCTTCGCTCGCTGAGTGGCGGCACGGTCTACAAGTCCGTTCCTACCAGGTCCCAGTCCGCTCCGCCTTAAACTACTGATTTCGAAATGGGTGTGCGTTCCGTATTTCCCGCTTGTATCTTGAGCTTGAACACCCTTTTTTGTCTCTTCATTGAATTGGAATGATATAAGATCCCCTACGGCGACTACTACGTCAGGGATCTGCAGAAATCTGCCGCAGCCGGCTGGAATGAGTAAAATTGTAAAAACTAGTTTCATAGGCTGCAATCCGACTGGCGCAAAGGGCACCTTGAGTGCTTTTGGGTTGTAGCAAGTGCCATTATGCTGCCGCATTTGCCATAGCCAGGTTTCAGCCACTGCTACAGCCGGTTGTAGATTTCAGTTCTAGGGCAATTGTAGACTAATAGAAATCACTTCTAGGTCTAATCGACTCAATCCCACACATAATACAGCTAACTATAGTGTACGGGGAAAAACCACCCCGAGTGTTGCTTACACGAAAGATACAGTAAATTACTCCAAACAGTATCTTACATAGGGTTGTTTACATCGTGTAGGATACTCATAGTAGTGGCTGTGTTAAATCAATTAATCCCAGTCAATGTCATCAGCAGCAGTTACTCGAGCAACTTGCTTCCCTTTTCCCTTCGCATCTGGCTGCGGGTCGACAGCGGGAGGCATGGCGGGGGCATCCGACAGCATACTAAGAAGGGCGGGCGAGCGAAGATTGAAGATCCGGAGGGCGCTGAATTGACCGACGAGAGCGTCAACTTCCGCTTCTGGGAGGGGAGCTTGAGGGGGGTTGACAGCTACTTCATCCAGCCACTCGGATCCATCGTCTCCTAATCCACCTAACCCAGCGGAGCTGCTCGAAGCGAGGGAGGCTCCCTCCTGAGCTGCTGGTTGGATAAAGTCCCGGAACTTTGGGGGAGCCCGACGCTTTTTGTGTATATTTCCATCGTACTATTTACGGTTAGGTTTGAATGCTATAGGCTTGTACTTAAATATGTAGGACATACCATTGCATAGTATTTCATAACCTGAATCTGCTCGACCATAGTCTTGACGTCGGTGCATGAACGAAGACTAGAGTCTAAGAACGTAATTCTAGACCCTGTCCTCTCATCGGACATGGAGTTAGGAAGGACCGCGTTGACCTTCTCGCCAACAACCTGTAAATTTAATCAGATTGCTTTTGTCGTAAATCACGAACATAACCTCTTACAGCAAGTACAAACGCTTCTGGGTTCCGTTTAAGTGACCGCCAGTAGTCCAACGTCGTTTCGTTCTTGCCGAGGGGTCGGTGAAACGGGTGGTTGCCTCGCGCATACTCCCCCAGCTGTGCTTCGCACTGCGCTTTCGCTTCCGAGGCATCATACATGTGTAAATCGTGCCCCTCAATGCTCTCTGATACCTTGAGCAGCTGATAAAGAACCTGAAGAACAAATTTGCGAATCCGTTTGAAAACACCTTCGGGTATATGCTTTGCTGGGCTAAGTGGATTCGGTGCCGGGATGCGGATGAAAAGCTTGGATGACATTGCGTTCATGCGGTGGTAGATATCGGCGTCACGAAATCCTAGTAGCCAAATAGAGTTTAGTTGATACAACAGCCCATCTTCAGATTCACATACCGGGATGTAGGAAATGCCCCGCAATAAACGCATCGCATGGTGCATCGTTGATGGCCTCAGCAAACCTTGACTGGACGCGTAGCTTGAAGCGCTGGAGGGCTCCTTGGGGAATATCGCAGTCGCTGGATGAAAAGTGTTGCTCCAAAGAGGCAATTGCTGCTAGCCAGTAAGCAAAGACATCGCCTAACGTGCTGTTTGACGACTCAAGGCAAGTCAATGCTCGATAGATCGGCTCCAGGACGCGAGTAAACCTCATCAGTGCAAGCTTAAACTGCATTGCAGCCATTGTCGTCTCATCGAATATAGCTTCAAGCGACTAGCAAATCAAGTACTAGAAAGTGAGCTCTAACAATTGACCAATCTCATAACTGCTTACCTCAGGGATGGACTTGAACATTTCTTTCCGATGAGCATGGTGAATTGCCGGCAGATTCGTGAGCACAGATTTCGCTGAAATGTACATCGAGCCAAACCGTGTAGTCCCCATACTTATCAGTGCCAGAGTAATGGACAGGTCCTCGCGAGAATCCTGGAGCTGGACGTTTGCGTGCGATGAATGTGAAAAGAAGTTGAGGGTTTCGCGCATCGGCACAAGCATCTACACGTCATTGAATCAATGTCAGAAAGTATTAAAACAATCATTGAAAGTGTATTCACCGGGTTCCACTCGACATCTTCTGAAATATCTTTTACAAGGAGGTTCATCTTGTGAATTGGATCGGCGAGGTTGATAATAGATGGGTAGGTTGCAGTAATATCGCGACGGGCTTTCTTGGTCGTGTTTGTATCATCAGAAACGACAGCAGCGATCCTGGAGACTCCAATCTCGTTGATAACCTAATATATGCGCCATTAGTTTGTATGTAGCTATGTTTTAGGAGAGAACTCACTTCGTTTAGCAGTTTGTAAATATAATTTGAGTTGTGCGACCCTCTAAAGACATCGCCCTTGTATAGGAAGACCAAGCGATCACCTGTAATCGCATGCACCGTATAGAGCGATTGCTTTCCTTTGGTAAGGCCGTCGAATGAGAGTGTGATATTGCGCTCGTCTCGGAGAATCCGACGGCAATTCAAGGTTACTTGTGCAGCTTCAGCAGGAATAAGTTTGTCGCGAAGAGTTGACGTCGAAGGAGGGGTATAACGATTACCAGGACGAGTAGAAATAAAGATTTGACACATGTTCCTCCATTCCAGTGAGTCAGCAATACGAGGTGGGGTTCCAGAAGCGCACAGCAGTCGCACAATCGACAGATTAGCCCGAGTTTTGAAGTCGAGCTCACCCTGGGCCCTAAATGGAGCAAAAGGATCCCTATTTTCGATTTGAGCATCGGGCAACGGCGGCGCAGCACCACCCACGGCAGAAGACGCAACTTGGGTGGCTGGATCCTTCGAGCTTGAGGAGCCTAGTCCTGCTAAGGCCGTCTCCACACGCAGATGAAGCTCGGGCTTCCATCGTTTCAAAGCATCGCAACGGACACTGTGAGTGTACACCCGCTGGCGATTACGATGTCCCCCCTTAGCTGCCCAGCGACAAACCGAGCTAGCAATGCAACGGTAGTGTAATCCAGAGCGGATACTCGTTTCAACAGTTGGGTAGCAGGGACGGGTCAACTCCCGCGCCAGTTGATCTGGAGGTGCGCCACCTTTGCTAGGATTGGCGGTGTGTTCGGGCACATCTCTCCAATTCGGGTCGATGGCTTCGGGCAGTGTGTCGATGTTATCCCGAGGTGCGAGGCTTCCCTTGCGTTTCTTGTGCGGCTTGCGAGCTTTGGCCTTCCTTGAGGTCTAGTTAAAACATTCATTAGGCCCTTCCGAGAGAAGCTGCACAGTGTCCAACACATACCTTGTGCTTCGGGATGGGATTCCCATCTTCTACATGGCTAGGAGACTCATCTGTCGATGCAGTACCATTCGATCGATGACGCTTTTGGTCTGATTTGCGTGACACAATGCGCGAGGGTTCGGGTAGACTCTCGGTGTCACTGCGTTCACCAGTGAGGTCCATAACAGTGTCACTCTAAATATACTATTGTCAATCCACATAATTACATGAAAAGTTCAACTTACCTTGGAGGGGTTGTTCTCTGGGTAAGCGTGCACTTCGGAAGCAGCTTGGTGAAGGTCAAGGAGCCATTTTTGCAAGATAATGTCGCCAGGAAACTGCTCAAGATAATGTTGGAGTATAGGTATCACAGACTCAAGCGTAGCCCCACGTTCTTGAAGCTTGAACCCAAAGGTGCGAGTACCAAAGATAACCTCAAGTTGGCGATTGACAGTACCAACTACACCAATATCGGCAAGCCAATCCAAGGGAAGAGGATGAAATGAAAGCAATTTAAGATAGCGGGACTGGCCTTTCTCAGGCAAGGGAAGCGACGAGGGTAACTTCTGCAACAATCCATCAAGTTCCAGCAAGATTTCAAGAACACGGGGCTGAGGCAGAATGTCGGTCATGGCTTAAGCAAAAGCTAGGACGGTTCGATACAAGATGACGAGTATAAGTTGCGTAGAGCGGCACGAAGGTACTACAGTTTGCAGTGGGGAGCAAGTCGCCTTCAGAGCTTTAGTTTTATAGAGCATAAATTCCCATAACAAGCGACCGGGACATACCGCTACCGAATTCTTAACTTTAACTTGACAGCAGGCTTGGCCCGATGCTCGCACCGACGCTCGCACCGACTCTCACATAGACTCTCGCACCTACTATCGCACTAACCATGTGATAACTAGTTCTAAGCATAGAAATGCAGCATGAGGTGCATGAGACTGTCCGACATGACGGCTGTGGAAGTGATGCGTGTCGGGAGACAGAAGCGGGAACCAGCCATTGAGCAATAGAAATCCTTTGTGAGGTGAACCTACACGAAAGCTATGCTTTAGTGAGACACGCTCTAGGTTAATTTGGGAACCGGTGCATGAATACACCGACCGAAGACCACCCAAAATGGTATAAATAATATTAGGTAATACATTTCATGGACATTGTAAGAAAGTAGCTGCGCGAGGCTCGGGGTTCATTACATGCAACATACGTGTAACATACCGATGTAAGTTACGTCGCGTAAGTTACATGAGGTTTTTCCCCGCACACTAGCTAACTACTTTCTTCAAAACTGTACATTTATGCTATCGTACGATATGAAAAAAGCGACTGAAATTGGCCCCTTCCAACGCTTTGGTTACTTATGGAATAAATCAAGCGCCGTTTTCTCACTGTTGTCGCCCTCTACATAGGACAGTCGCGTGAAAGATTGGTGGATGTGTCAGCAGGACCGGCTCGGTTGGACCCTGATAGCCGCCGTCAAAAGAGGTTTGCTCTTGACCTCCTCCTCGACACTCCTTCGTTCTTAGCCACTTGCTGTCCTTTTACTTGAGCACACTGTAGTATCCTTCTTGCAAGTGCTTTAACTCCGAACCACGGTTTCTCAATCTTGGGAATCGTTGGATACGTCATTTTTTGGCACTAGGTTCTGGTATTAGCTGGCGAGGTTCCCACCGTTCCAGGCATCACCCTCATACTGTAGTAAGTTTGTTCGAATTTTTTCTCAGGTGATCCCTGAGTTGGGCTCAATAGCTTGTTTGCGACATTAGACTCAAATGGGTTCCCCACCAAAGCCTTGGGAGCGTGCGGGAGGCATGGGTTCTCTAATGGACCCCGCACCCACCTCCACCCCTACCCTACCTACCACAACGGCGCCCGCTACGACAGGCTCGTTCGATGCAGTCCCTTCAGTTCCCTCTCGACCCGATAGCATCGCCTTATCCCAGCCTCTCACCTCGCTCTCTCCCTACTCTTCGAGCCCGTACGGATCATCCTATTCTTCTCCGTACAACCGCCTCGGATCTTATGGCGGATACGGTGGAGGTAGTGCATATGGTGGATACGGAGGCGGGATGTATGGTTCCTCATACGGCGGTGGAATGTACGGCCAACCGATGGGCATGGGCATGGGCATGGGGATGAACGGAATGGGGATGGATCCATACAACCCTAGCCTCACTCAATCCGTCGCCGCATCCACTCAACAAGCCTTCGGACTCCTAGGGAACGTCGTCGGAACGTTCACGTCCTTCGCGCAAATGCTCGATTCGTCATTTATGGCCACCCAAAGCTCGATCTTCGCCATCCTCGGCGTCGCGGATCAACTATCCCAGCTGCGAGCATTAATAGGACAGGTCGCAGGCGTTTTTGGACTGGTTGGCTGGCTGAGGGGATGGTTCCGAGGCGAGAAGCGGGGCACGATGGCGGCCGACTTCAAACGATTCATGCGAGGTGAAGGAGACTCGTCCTCTCCACGACCGAGCAAAAAACCATTCATTATTATTCTACTCGCGATATTCGGACTCCCGTATCTTATGCACAAGCTCGTCCGCGCGTTATCTGCTCGACTACCCCCGCCACCTGGTGCGACAGAGCAAGTCGACATGTCCAAAGTCCAATTCGCCACTGCGTTATTCGAGTTCGCGTCGACTGATCCGGTGGAGTTGCCGTTGAAGAAGGGAGATTTGGTCGCTATTGTTGGAAGGACCGAGGGCGGAGAATGGTTTAGGGGTCGGACGAGGGAGGGCAAGCAGGGTTGGTTCCCGGCGAATCATGTACAGATTATCAAGCGGGAAACTGCCAAGGCCGGCAAGGAGGAGGAGACCAAACCTGTTAAAAGCGTTGATGTTTGAGTCGCGCACGTTGTAGAGATTTCGGTGAAGTGATTTTGTGTTTTGATACTCTTGTTTGTGCGTTGTCGTGTCGTGTGCCGTTTTTTCGCTGATTGTCTGTATGTTTGTTCGGGACGTGTACGTTGTTAAGTTTAATTTACCCATTTGTTCCATCACATTGTCATCAATCCACATATTCACTTCCGGCTCCTTCTCATGCGTGCGTTTGTAGCAATTAATCAAACTCTGGGCTTGTCGAATGAAGTTATGACGTCTAAAGCCGTAAACCCGCTATTTCCGTCAAGGATACTGTAACTGTAACTGTAACCTGACTGGTTGCTCGTCATTGACACGAGGGGACAAAACGCGGTTCAAACACAAATGACATTATTTCACAGACCATATCTGGGAAGTTAAAGACGCTTCTCCGCACGGTCCAAGAGGACCCCTCTCCAGTCTCTCGATAATTGCCTCCCTCCGCGCTTCAAACTCTTCACGTGTCAGATCATAAATAACACCCGTATTCCCGTTTGCGACGATCGTCCAAGATGAGAGCACCAACCCCATTTCGTCCAGCTTTTCCTTGAATTTGAGGTCCAGTGGTTTCTCGGTGAACGCCTCCCAGGAGCGAAAATGGGCGATGCTGCTCAAGGTCTTCCAATGGCGATAGAAGATAAAATTCTCTTCTGGACAGAAGAATCCGCAGCCATTGTGCTGTTTAGGGGATATATACCACGATTAAAACCAATGTGTAATATTTGTTGGGTGTGGGGATAGCTCTCACCTCGAGCGTCTGGACTTTCTGCCGTCCAAAGCATCTATCCAGTTTTGTCAATGCCATGTACCTCATAAGGCCTATATGGGCATCATCGCCGGGGCGAAGACACCCTCGATACGTGTCATTGATCGTAGCAAAACTAGTTGACCAAGCCTCCAGTGCGTCCATAGCCTAACAATAACTGAGAAAAATGCCATACCCAGAGCTCGCAACAACCAGAAAAAAAAAACTTGCTATATAGTAACCAGCATAGATTTGTGTGACACATTCCGTCATTTTGGGTAGGCCAGTCAACAAGCACCAAACGGCGATGTTGTAGAAACTAGTTGTGTTACCGTGTCGTGTGTGGCAACTGTTTGGCCGTGTTTGTACCTTGCCAGCCCAATGTACGCCGTTTACGGACATACGTTTGATCAGATCCATAAAATGTGGTCAGTGACTTATTATTTGGGTCCTTATATTTGATCCACAAGGCGTTCTCCTTTAAATGTTGTGTGTTTTATCCCACTGCTCATTGTTTCACGTACGAAGTGCAATGGGCAGAAACAATTCACTGTAATTGAACAAAATCTGCAAGGTCAACAACACGTGCACATGCACATGCGCTTATCTACGCATATATATGACCTTGCTACGAATCTTCAATCTCCGAAGGGAATTGTAGCAATATGCATCTGTAACATTATGAAATGCAGCGGAGTAAACCACACTAAAAGCTAGGACAGTAAGGCTTGGAGGCGTCGTGTACGTGTGAAGGAGCAAGGAAATATCCTATGGAAATAGTGGACGAATGCGCTCGATTGTTTTCTTATACAGCACGTAGGCAGACCTTATAGAACGCTTGAGGTACGTGGAGAATAATCTACAGTATTCGTGCATATGTGCCTATATCTTTTTAGGTATGTTGGTCATACGATAGTTCTCTTACGCTATCGCTTATTCTGTTACATGCTATAGGATTGGCAATATGCACGTTTATGGTATTTAACAGGAATATTCATAGTAGAGGGATCAGGATTAGAACTGGCGCAGGGGGTCGCCCAAGACAGCACTAATTTTGTCAACCCCGTCCTTGATAATACCTTCAGACACCCCAAAGCGGGTAGCAATCTGGGATCCGAGTCCCAGGGCGGTTACACGTAGCGCTGAAGTTACGAAGCGGTGCTAAAATTATAGTAACGGCAATAGTTAGCGGATTTCAAACCAAGTGAACTAGTGTCGCTTGCCTGGTACGGACTGCGAGAATTGTCGTGAAACACGATGAAGCGGTTTTCGCCCTGGGCATTCTTTTGACCGTAGCGAGAATACTCGTTGATGGTAAATTGATAGAAGTCACCAACTGAAAAGATAGCTCGCGTCAAATCATGCTCGCCCGGAGTTCAATCCCGTTACCTTTGTGGGTGATCTTGCTCAAGTGGTGGATGGGCACCGAGGATCCATCGACGTACCAGTCGGATTGGATGAAGAACAAGACTTGCTCGCCAGCTAGATATACCGGAACAGGTGAGCAGTCAAAAACATCCGAAGTAAATTATAACAAATAACCGAGACTTACGTTTGCCCATGACTTGGACAAGCCCGGTGTGGTAGCTCCCCCGCTTGTCAGACAGGTTTTGTTGCCAAACGATATCTACCTGGGACATAGCATCTGTAGAATCGCCCTTGAGGGTCGAGGCGCAGGGGATAAGCAGTGTATCGCCAGGCTTAGCAATGTAGGTTGACATCGTGGATTGTTGTTTAAAGTTGGACGTGAGTAAAGCGATATAGGTGAATTACTGCGAATAATGATTTTAAACCCAGTTAACGAATTCTCTTATACTGAAAGGCGGGCGCTTCTGCGTACATGCAAGTTACCTATTCATGACTACTAAGAACTAGTGCCAAGCACCGGTACTCGAATTCTCCGTCTCACCTGCGTGCTTGGCCATGAGGTAAACATAGTGTCAGGTCGGAGACTCATAGCCGTGGCCTCGCGAGTACTCAGCCGGAGCCGCAACTCAGCCTAGATTATATTTTGTGATGAGCACTACTATGCGTGCTTTATGGATGATCGCCACATGCTTTCTGTGTGGAAATCCAAGAGAATGGCCACGTTATCCTCATGACCTGCACTCCACGCCCCTTATGAAATACCCGTGCGGCAGTAGAGTACCCGAGTCCGGAAAAAATGACCTGATCATTTGCGGCTAGGAATATTTGTGGAACCCCTAATTCTCCTATAGGTATTTCCCTCGCGTTGGCGTCTCGTGTGGCTGACTTAGATTACAGATTCCTTGAATTACTTCATTTAGTTGATCTCACGATTTGCTGTCAACCGGGAACACGTTGCTGTATGCTCTTCGGGCATCTCTCATAGGTGATACAATTTCAGTCCGAGTAGGTAGTAGCGCAGTTGCGAGACCTTGATCTCTCGCTGGTTGAATGTGAAATGTGAATTTGGGGATCGTTCGATTACATATGCGCTTATATGCTTTAACTTTAGCTAGTATCATTTGGCTTATCACTTATGCTGACTGTAATCCGGTTAGAAAGGTGGGTAAAAACACTTTGATGTTTTGTAGCGCTTGTACGAGGTAGTTCTCAGCTACCATCTGTCCATGTCGGAAACTGATAAGTACAACAAAATTAGAAATGTCGAAATATTTTCATAACCTCAAAGTGAAGGCAGGTGCCACTCAACCACGAGCGATAATCAAGTGATTGTTGTTGAAAAATGGGAGCCACCTTTGGTTAGCTATCTAAGGTAAGCGGTTTCCAAGTGCCTGATTAAATATAAGCGCTTGTCCCCGCTCTGTCGCGTGCTGGGAACGCTGCGGATGCTACACCGTGTGTGCGCGCGGCCATTGTATTACATAACCCCCGGATTGCATAGATAACATAACACCACGTCTTCACAGACTGAAAGGCAGCTGAGTCATTAGTTCATACGTATCTACATTGGCATTACGGGTAATACAAATGAGCAGACTGAGCAGAAATGGCTTTCATACCCTCATAATTGGTTTACATATGAGGGGCATTTGGTTACCCTTATTTGGCTCTGATATGACGCACGGGCGGGTTACAATCCTATCAACAAGGTCAGACACAAGGGGGGAAGAGCAAATTTGAGGCATACAATGACTTTTCCTCAATCTCAATTGTCGGATCGATGGTGAACTTGATTGTCCGAATGAGCGTATAGAGTAAAACCTTCATTCTAATTGCAAGTACAGTGTCAGTTAGTGGGACACAGTGCTGAAAGAGATGAACTTGCTCGATGACGGCGAATCGGAACCCAATGCAAGCATGATTACCGTGACTGAAGCTATCAATGATATCTGTGGGTTACGACTGATGCTATGAGAGCAGTCCAGTGCTTACGTCATGTGATGTCCCCCGATTCCTGGCATGTCTTTCGCCGCCTCGGGCAGGGCATCCCAACGCTCGGGCCTGAAATACCAGACGTATTAGTTAGAAATACCGTCATTGAGCATACAAATATTCACCTGAACTTCACGGCGTCTTCTCCCCAAACAGATGTTGCGCGGTTCATCGCTCGTATTGGAATGTATATGTTGTCACCCTTTTGTACGCTAGGAAAAGCATCAGCTAAAGTCCCTATGTATTAAGACCAACTTGCTTACATGATTTGCGACTGGGATACCCCATATCGATCCTTATAGTCCTCTCCAACGGGAATACTTGCATCGACCGCAGCTTGTCGGTAGGACGCAGGCACAGCGGGGTATAATCGCAAGGTTTCCTTCACCACGCAGTCAAGGTAATGCAGTTTATCTAGTTCCGCCATCTGGGGCTCGTCTCCAAGCGCAGCGCTCTCAAGCTCTTGGCGCAGCTTCTCTTGAACCTGTTGATGTTTGGATAACGAATATAGCGCCCATGTCGTCGTTGTGCTGGTTGTCTCGTGTCCTGCGGTAAGGAGGGTCGATATCTCTATAGTAGGGCGTTAGATTCTGGAGTTTTGGCAAGAGATGAATGTACTTGCGGCCTAGAACCTCGTCTTCGGACATAGTCTGACTTCCGTCCTCGCCGGAGGACTCAAGCGCCAAGATTGATTTGATGAGTAGCGTAAGAATGTCGCGGCCCTCAGGCTTTGCGCCTTCCTTGCTAGCCTCCAGCTGCTTTCTCTTGTCTTCTACAATGGTTTTGCCAATCCGGCGAGTGCTAGCCACGAGGAAGTTGTTAGTAGGTCAAGTGGTCTGTCACTTCACAAGAATGGGTAGGGACGCACGTTTCGATGTTGCTGCTCATGCGGGAACCATACCTAGTAGGCTGTTGACAGAATGAGAAATGCTACCAAAAGGACGAAACTTCTTACTATTCCGAATGTCCACCAAACTACTGTCTCCACCATCTTGATTGTCGACATTTCTTCATCGGAATCAAACATCTTCGCAAATGCTTTCGCTAGAAGATCTTTATCTCCATCGCGTAGAGAGTTGAACTCGTATCCAAAGCCTTTCATCATGTATAAATAGGCTTGAAAACGGCGTGTATAGATTTGCGGCTCACCTGTAGTTCCGATTATGTCCATCGTTGCACGGCTTAACCACATTAGGACTTCGATTGTTGTCCCTTCGGAGCTATTGACCATCTGCTCTAGCCAAATATCTCGAAGCTGCAATGAGATTAGTACGCTAGACCGGTTTCACGGGCATTATTACGCACCTGAATGGATTTCTCCCAAAATGTAGGAACTAGAACTCGAATCTGAAGCGGCCCGAAAGCGGGGTTCTAGAACCCAGACAACGCATGAGCGACAGGCATTGCGAGAAACGCCAGGTGACCCACCATTATTCTGCGCTACAAGAGACATAAGGAGACCTTCGTTTAAAGGCCTTTCCAAGAGGATACTACTGGTAGACCTACCTGTCGTTTATGAGCTTCTGGTTTAGCAGACAATAAACCTTTGATGGGACCGTTAGTCAATACACGCTCTAATATATATTTGACGCTGACCATTGCCTATGATCCTAGCGATACCACGTCTCGAATGCTCAGATTTCTGGAATAGCGTGTTGTCATGAGACATAATACTACAAAAGAGAGGCAAACGACAATTAGCATTTATCGCATAAACTAGCATCAAGCCTACAAATTGACGGCCTTCATGTCAGCTGTATAAAGCAAGTACGACTTTAAAAAGCGTCGGATACATTCACCTCAAATATCCAAGTGTAGTAGAGCATATCACTTACCCCAAGAACTCCTCGAAACCGAAACGTCTTTCCGTACTTCACAAACCACTCCACGTGCGCGTTCTTGAGGTCCTCTTGACTGATCTTTAGGAGATGACCGAGGAAGACGCTGTCGTTTGGTGGGCCCCGTAAATGCCGAAGAGGGGTTTGCCAACTTTGGATGGGCCACCATAGATAGTCATAGTACTTAAGCACGATGAGGCCGCCAGCAAGACAGAGGGCATTTGTAACCGTTGCATGTTCAGTAAAGGTGTTCAAGTCGATAGGCATTGTGTCAAAACAGCAAGTGCGCTCAGAGATGAGGCTATAAAAATGGCGATTAGTTCAAGCATTATGTAGCCCGAGGCGGTCGTCCGAGTTGACCGGGGAAAGCTCAATCTGGGGGTTGTGTGACGATGGTCACGTGAGTGGATCGCGCTAGTTCAACAAGCGCCTGCATTGGATTGGAGCAGCATCCCCGCGCTAACCGCGCGACGTGCCCAGCCCCCACTACGTGCCGTACCGTACCGAGTCCCGGCGAATAGTACCTGAATTATGCCGTATTTATATGTCGCCGTGTGTTTCTTTGGATGTGGATAGACTAGTGGGATTCGAGTTTAGTTGTAAGCACTTCGGTAATTCTGTAAGCTCAGTAAGGGCTACCTTGAACTTCCATTACATCGGTTATTACTAGAGAATTCACGCTGATTTCTTCTGGTAGAGGTACTATATTTACATTTGCACTCGAAGCGGCTGTCTCCAGGATCTAATAGCATAAGCGGCAAGTAGACCTCGTATTCAGCCGAGCGTGAGGAATCACAATGAACCAAGGATTTGAATCTATATATGAAACTTATTAAAAGAGGTAGAAAAGGTTTAAGAATAGAAAATGAATGGTTTGGAAGCCCGAATCGGTTTACGCCCTCGCAACGGGCTTGCATATAAGCGGCATCTGATTGCCTTTGTTTGGCTCCGACTTCACGCATGGTCGAGTGACAATCCTATCCACAGAGGTCAGAAGGGAAGCAAGATGGGGGAAATTACTACTCACGATGTCTTGCCCTCTATCTCAATAGTGGGGTCAATGCCGAACTCGATCGACCGAATAAGCGTGTACAACAACACTTTGATCCTAAGTGCAGGCGGTTAGATAGTAAAACGGGCTACCGAGAGCGGTAGACTCACTCGATGAGAGCAAATCGGAAGCCAATACATGCGTGGCTACCATGAATAAAACTGATGATGCGTTTTATGAGTTAAGATCGAATGTTCGAGCAACTCAATACTCACGTCATTTGATGTCCCCATACTCCTGGCATGTCTTTCGCCGCCTCGGGAAGATTGTCCCAGCGCTCGGGTCTAGAATAAGTGAAGCGTCAGCTAACAGGTCATTTCTCAATCAGATATTGCCCACTTGAAATCATTTGCGTCTTCTCCCCAGACATCTCTTGAACGATTCATCGCGATAATCGGAATGTAGATGTTGTCCCCCTTTTGAATACTAGAGAAACTGTTGAGGGGATTCCTAGGTGGCAGGGCTACAGGGCTTACTTTACATGTGTCTGGGTTACCCCATATCGATCCTTGTACTCTTCTCCAACAGGGATAGTCGCATCCACAGCTGCTTGTCGCATAGTCGCAGGCACAGCTGGGAAGACTCTCAAAACCTCCTTCACGACGCAATCCAGGTAGGGTAATTTGTCAAGTTCAGCCATCTGGGGTTCGTCACCGAGTCCAGCGGTCTGGAGTTCGTGGCGCAGCTTCTCTTGAATCTTTAGATTTTTAGACAGCGCATATAGCGCCCATGACATTGATGTGCTCGTCGTCTCGTGTCCCGCAGCCAGGAAGGTCGAGATCTCTGTACGGCCAGGTTAATATCAATAGTTTCATATGAGAAGTGGAACACTTACGGCCCAAGACTTCGTCCTCTGACATGCCCTGGTTTGTGCCTTCTTCGGAGTTCTCGAGTGCCATGATCGATTTGATGAGGAGCGAGAGGAGGTCACGGCCCTCGGGTGTCGATCCTTCCTTGCTGGCTTGTAACTGCTTCTTCTTGTCGTCCACAATCTTTTTACCAAGCCGACGAGTACTACGTATCAGGTTAATGTTAGTCGGTTTGCTTTGCGATATGACACATTCTAGTGAAAAGATGCATACGTCTCAATATTATTATCCAGACGTGTACTATCTTCAGTGGGCTGGTGGATAATGTGTTATTAGAAAGTAAATCAAAAGTGCAAAGGGAAATGCAAACTCACTATGTGAAACAATCGACACAGAATTATCTTTACGATGGTGAGAGTATTCACATCTTTGTCAGAGTCGAATATCTTCGCAAATGCCTTGGCAAGGAGGTCCTCGTTTCCGTCTCGCAGTGAATTGAATTCATATCCAAAGCCTGTGGTTTTTATAGTTAGAATAGAGAAGACTTCATAATATAATTTGACGTACCTGCAGTACCAATGATATCCATTGTAGCACGACTTAGCCATGATAAGACCTCAACCGTAGTCCCATCTGTAGCATTATCCATCTGTTCAAGCCACATATCTCGGAGCTGACAAGAAGCCGGTTAGTCTACGCACTCTATCTCGGCGTCAATACGTACCTGGTTTGACTTCTCCCAGAAGACGGGAACTAAAAGTCGAATTTGAGGAACTCCAAAAGACGGGTTCTGAGGTACAAACAAGGTATAAGTAAGTGACGATCGTGCGGGGTTCGAAGTTGCATACCATTATTCGACGCTACGCGATAGGTAGGTCATTAGTGGTCATTTATGTTAAACCCGCCATTGGGCAAACTTACCTGTCGCTTGTGAGCTTCTGGTTCAGCAGAAAGCAGGCCTGTAGCGCAATCGTCACTTGATGCGCTTGCTAGCATGAGAGAGAAAGCTTACCGTTGCCCAGAACCCTCGCAAGACCTTTACGCGACCTCTCAGATTTTGGGAATAGTGTATGATCGCGAGACATAATACTGCGAAATGAAAAAAGAACATTAGTTTACTCCTAGTATGAAGAAATCTATAAAATTCACAAATTGATAGCTCGCATGTCGGCGGTATAAAGCACATACGACTGTCAACCAACATCAGTATAACATGTGGTACATTCACATAGGTCAATCAACAACGCACCCCCAAGAAACCTCTAAACTGGAGCATCTTCCCATAGTTATCAAACCACCGTTCGTGGATATTCGCCGTTTCCTCCTTGTTGACCTTCAATAAGTGACCAACGAACAAGTTCCCATTCGGCGGGCCAGGTAAGTGACGCAAGGGAGATCGTCGACTTTGAACAAGCCACCACAGATTCTCATGATATTTGAGGACAATGAGTCCACCCGCGAGACATAGAGCATTTGTGAGGGTTGCATATTCGGCGAGTGTGCTCAGGTCGAGGTTCATCGTAGCGAGAAAGCCGAGAGCAGATAGGCCAGAGGAACAGCCCGGGCGAAACAGAGAGGTGTGTGGTATTTATGGGCTGGGATTCTAGTCCGAGTTGGCCGAATGTAGCTTGTGCGCCGATATATTATATAACCACGATCACGTGGGTTAAAGGATCTACAAGGCGGGACCAGAGGTTTAATCTAGGACAAACGGTCAAGTACCGACGCGTTTGAGATAGAATACTAGAAAGTCAAAAGTTTGGCGAGCAGTGAGACCTTCGCTTGAGGTGTTGGCTAAAGACACGAATGTTCTTCAACCTTTTTATATTGATATTTAGTATGTGCACTGCTTCTGCTGCGTAGCAGCTCCTCAGGCGCCTTCCTTGTACCTCATCACTGATCCCATCACTGCGTAGCTCCTACGTGCACAGTTCCACTACGTGTCGTAGCCAATAGGACACGTGGTATCCCACACCCACGCTTGAACGCGTATTCGTTCGGGCCGCTGGAACCTAAACCCAATTGTTGCTGTGCAAGAATGCCGCAGTAGGTACGCAAGCTCGTGCCGATCTGATATCATGGAAGCGATTAAACAAAGCATATATGCTACCTGTACTATGTTTCTTCACTCGAGATGAAGACGATGAATGAGTTGTTGGATTTTTGTTCCTCTCTAGCAACTCAGTATTTGATGAGGTAACCCATCCCGATGTTGAAAATACACCCCAGCGCCACGCTGTCTGCGTCTAATATGCTTAACGAGTTCAGAATCACCCTATCGTATCTATTGGATCATGTTAAACTAGGATTATCTTGTGTCTGGGAAAATAAACCCGCTACAAACGCTTGCACTAATGCATATACAAGCGGTATTCTCCCTCGAGTTCTCACTTAACTCAAGAACCAAAATCGCTTCGGCAAGCGTAGTAGATACTACATTAAGAGTGACTAACGCGGTATTGTTTGCGCACCTTACACAGGGAGGGCATATCAGACTGTTCACCACACTTGAATATACACACGATGTTCAAGTTTCAATTCGAAGTATAGTACAGATACATCCTAATAACTATAGAAAGAAAAACTCGAACAAACTACAAAATCACAGTCGAGAAGCCAGCGAAAGGTGCGGCACTCTCATAAGAACGAATAGAACGAAGTAGAATGCGCGCCTAGGCAATGACGCAGTAGAATCCGCCGTTGCTCGACTGATCCTGGTCAACAGGCTGCTCGACCTGGACGGACTGGGAGACGGTGTAAGAGGTGGAATCCATTTGAGATGAGAGTAGAGGCGAGTGGAGAGTAGTAAGGCAGGTACTAAGAAGAACACTGAGTAACTGAGGAATAACACCCGGTGAAAGCCTGGCTATATATGCTTACTCGACGTCCTAGACTCATTGTTAGTCCTGTGTCTTACTCGACCAGCAAACGCTGAGAGTGTCTGATCGCAGCTCATTGTCCCCACCGCTCGGGATGGATACTCGACGCACAGAACAATCAAATGAGCACGGAATCACACGACCCAGAAATGGCCTGTTCTTCGTCAAAGACAGGTGGCAAAAATGTTTCTCCCTAAAGGCCGGTGCTGGTGGAACGACCGCCCAAGTCAGCTAGGCACCGAAGTCAAAGCATCTTCACTGCAAGCCAAGAACAATAGAATCTGGCGGTCTAGAGCTGACTAGCTATTCTAGGCATTGTGGCCACCGAGCATGGTTTCATTAGACCCACGCGGCAGGCACATGGGGATAATCAGATGTCGACTAGCCCGATATGAGCTGCATCAAGCATCATGGTCTGGTCAATAAGCGCGTGCACCTGCACTCGACGATCTAGGTCCAGGTTACCTTTCTGGTCCATATTTATTCTGCGTCCAAGTGCCATCCTGAGCGACGAGAACAATGAGCTGCAATCGAACGGTCTTCTCGTCCACTTTCCGCCCAGCTCCTTTGGCAAAGTGAGCTCTGTACATACCACCATAGAATCATATGACGGCGTGTGGGTATAAAGCCTACCACCCACTCTCTCCGGTTTCTCCAGTTACTCAGTGCTCCTCTAAGTACCTGCCTCACTACTCTCCACTCGCCCCTACTCTCATCTCAAATGGATTCCACCTCTTACACCGTCTCCCAGTCCGTCCAGGTCGAGCAGCCTGTTGACCAAGATCAGTCGAGCAACGGCGGATTCTACTGCGTCATTGCCTAGGCGCGCATTCTACTTCGTTCTATTCGTTCTTTTGGGGCCGCCGCACCTTTCGCCGGCGTCTCCAGTGTACTTCTGAGATTCTTTCGAGGCTTTTTGTTGTATGGTTATTTGGATGTACCTGTACTGTACTTCGGAATATATAACTGACTGTAGCGTATATATGTGGTACGACGAACGGTCTAAGCAAGGGGTTGGTAGGCCTCAAACCACGTGGAAGGGCCGAGCTCGATGTATAGGATTTGAGTAAGGCCAAGAGAAAGTTAGAAATGCTGAGTCAAAGAGTTTGGTGATCCGCTCGGCGTGTGTTGAACATCAGGCCATAGAAGTCAACGTTCGCATCCTAAAATCCCACATCACTCTGGGCTCTCCTTCGACTTGTTTATTATTGTAAATGAAGGCCACGGAACTAGAACAATATACAGATATAAAACGTAAAGATTACTGGGGCGCTCGTCTTGCTTCTTTCTAGCACGAACAGTATATTTAAACCCGATTTGGATGCCCATTTCTGAGGCTAGCAGTTTAAGGCAGCAAGCGGATCTCGTGTTTGGTTGAGGGAGAGCAATTATAGTAATGAAGTATTTGGACATATATATAAAGCTCAACATGAAGCAAGACAGATGATTTTTAAGAGGAGAATCAGAGTGGTCTAGGAGGTCGATATCGTTTACGCCCTCGCAACTGGCTTGCATATAAGGGGCATCTGGTTACCCTTGTTTGGCTCTGATTTCACACACGGGCGAGTGACAAGCCTATCGAGAAAGTTCAGAGATGAAGTGAAATGAGTGGTATTACTACTCACGATGTCTTGCCCTCTATTTCAATGGCAGGGTCGATGCTGAACTCTATCGACCGAATGAGCGTGTATAGCAACGCTTTGATCCTAAGCGCATGGTGTTAGCTGGTAGAGTGAATTACCGAAGGCAGTCGACTTACTCGATGTGGGCAAATCGAAACCCAATGCAGGCGTGACTACCATGAAGAAAGCTATTGATGTGTTTGTTATTTATAACTAATTGTGCGGGTGGCTCAGCACTCACGTCATCTGATGTCCCCAAACACCTGGCATGTCTTTCACCGCCTCGGGAAGCTGGTCCCAGCGCTCAGGTCTGAAATATACAGCAGATCAGCTAAAAATACGTTTCCTGATAGAAGACCACTTACTTAAACTTTATTGCGTCTTCTCCCCAGACATCTGGTGCACGATTCATGGCCGCAATTGGAATGTATATGTTGTCGCCCTTTTGCACACTGGACAGACCATTAGCTAAGTCACGAAGCAGTATAATGAATGAGCTCACTTTACATGTGTCTGGGTCACACCATATCGGTCCTTGTACTCTTTCCCAACAGGTATCATCGCATCCACAGCCGCTTGTCGCATAGTTGCCGGCCCGGGTGGGAATACGCGCAAAATCTCCTTCACGACACAATCTAGGTAGGGAAGCTTATCCAGCTCTGCCATCTGAGGCTCGTCACCGAATCCAGAACGTTGAAGCTCCTGGCGCAGCTTTTCTTGAACCTGTGGATGTTTAGACAGCGCATATAGTGCCCAAGTGGTCGTTGTGCTGGTCGTTTCGTGACCTGCAGCCAGGAAGGTCGAGATCTCTGTACAGTCGAGTTGATATCAGTGGTTTCATCACAAAAATGAGATACTTACGGCCTAAGACTTCGTCCTCTGACATGGCCTGGTCTGTGCCTGCTTCAGAGTTCTCGACAGCCATGATCGATTTGATGAGGAGCGAGAGCAGGTCACGGCCCTCGGGTATCGACCCTTCCTTGCTGGCTTGTAGCTGTTTCTTCCTATCGTCTACGATTTTTTTGCCGAGCCGGCGTGTGCTACGTAAATGGTGGTTGTTAGTTGCTTGGCCTTGCGGTATAAGCTATTCAAATGATAATATGCGTACGTCTCGATGTTATTACTCATACGAGTGCCATCCTCTGTGGGCTATTTATAGTATTAATGCAGATATAGAAATCAAAAAATTAAAATGTAAGCTTACTATGTGAAGCAATCGACAAATCTTCATCTTCAAGATTTTGAGAGTCGTCACTTTTTTGTCGGAGTCAAATATCTTCGCGAATGCCTTAGCAAGGAGGTCCTCATTTCCGTCGCGCAGCGAGTTGAACTCGTATCCAAAGCCTTTGTATAATTCCGGTCAAAGTTGCTGCATATCGAGAATATAAATGGATTCACCTGCGGTACCAATGATATCCATCGTTGCACGGCTCAACCATGACAAGACCTCGATCGTAGTCCCATCTACAGTGTTATCCATTTGTTCAAGCCACATATCTCGAAGCTGGCAAGGAACAGGTTAGCCTACACACTCTATCTCAGAGGTAATACGCACCTGGTTCGACTTCTCCCAGAAGACAGGAACTAAAAGTCGGATTTGAGGAACTCCAAAGGACGGGTTCTGAGGTCCGAACAGCGTATGGGCAACGTGGCGACCGTTCGAAACGCAGAACTGCTCACCATGATTCGACGCTATGCGACAGATAGATAATTATCTTCAATTATTATTCGCATGCCATTAGGCAAACTTACCTGTCGCTTGTGTGCTTCTGGTTTAGCAGACAACAGGCCTGTAACGCAATTGATATTTGCTGCATACCCTGTTATGAGAGAGTAAGCTTACCATTGCCTAAAACCCTGGCAAGGCCTTTGCGCGACCTTTCAGACCTTGGGAACAGTGTGTGATCGCGGGACAGAATACTTCAGTAGAAAGAAAAATAAGTTTAGACTCAGCACAGGGGAAACTATAAGGCTTACAAATTGACAGCTCGCATGTCGGCGGTATAAAGAACATAGGACTGTCAACGAACACTAATATGTCATGTGGTTTATCGAAATAGGTCAATTAATAACGTACCCCCAAGAAACCTCTAAACTGGAACGTCTTCCCATACTGCTCAGACCATTGTTCCTGTAGCTTCGTCGTCTCCCCCCTGCTAGCATTCAACAGGTGGCCAACAAAAAAGTTCCCGTTCGGCGGGCCAGATAAGTGACGCAAGGGGGACCTTCGATTTTGAACAAGCCACCACAGGTTCTCGTGATATTTGAGAACGATAAGTCCGCCAGCGAGACAGAGAGCATTGGTGACGGTTGCATATTCGGAAAGTGTGCTCAAGTCGACATTCATACTAGTAAGGAAGGTAAAGATGGATAGACAAACGGGATAAACTAGACGGAGTGGAGAAAGCCGGGAGATGTTTGAATATTATATGGGCAGAGATTCTTGTCCGAGTTGGCCGAATGTAAGTTGTATATAAATAACAACGAACACGTGGGGTTGCGGGATCTACAAAATGAAACTTAGCGATTCAACCCAGCCCGAAAGGTCAAACACCGACGTACCTAAGATAGACACAGAACAAGTATTGGATTTAACTAGGGGTAAGAACTTTGTATGGGGTGTTGGCTCAAGACACGGAGATTCTTCAAACTTTTGATATTAGTTCGTAGGCACCGCCTCTGCCGTGTTACAGCAAAGACGCCTTCCTCGTACCCTGTTGCTGACCTTATCACTTCGCTCGTATCTCCTACACGCTCGTAGCAAATAGAATAATTCGAATCACACACCCACGCTTGAACACGCATTTATACGGCCGCCGGAATGTGGATCCAGCTAGTGCAGATCAGTCTAGCACCGCAACGAGAGATTTAAGCTTTTATTCCGCGGGTTCAGGGAGACTTCTATTAGGGGTGGTTAAAGAACGCACTGGTCGGTTTGCACAGGTGAGCCCGAGCCTGACCCTAGTGTTGAGGGAATGCAGGCTGTGAACGTAATGACGGGCAAGACGAGTAGAGTGAAATAGTGATATGGCAGAGAAGCCAGACTGGGCCGTCATTGATATTTTATCGTAGCATTGTCACGATTAACTCTTGAAGTATCATATCAAGGACATGGTACCGAATTCATTGCTTTACTGGGAACGCGAGAGGATCAACAGGTAGGGCGTTCACAAAGAGTTGGGAGTAATCACGAATAATAATAAACATCCAAAGTTGAGAGGAGGGGACGTTGGCTCTATGTGACCGGGATATAATAGGTAACACGTCTAGTAAATCTGGTATGCGAAGGTTATATCTTTGAACGAAGAGTCTGGGATAGCGCTGCTTACCTCATCAAACGGCCTGGTATCCTTGAAGCAACTTTCCCACACCTCATTGACCGCTCGCTCAGCCTCCTCGGGACTTTTGCAGGCTGGGTTGGCTATGACGGAGAGGACCGCTCGTCGGCGAGCGCAGGCCTATATTTATATGATTAAATATTACTAGGAAGCGGACAATAACCGACATACCTGATGTTGTTTAGAAAATGTCATAAATCCCCGTTGCGTCTCACGAGTCCAACGACAGTCACCACTTAAACTGGCAGCGCGAATCTATGCAAGGAACATAAGCATTAAGCGAAATGCGCGTCGCATAATGTACTCACCTCGCTGCAAGCATGGTGCCTCAAATTATTCCAGTCGACTTTGAACTTTGCGTGGTCGTACATATGGATCAGCTCGTGAACGAGGGTGTCCTGCATATGGGACTTCGACAAGAAGCGGTCCTGGCAGAGCAAGACGCCGGCTTCAGGGCTGAACCCTCCTGCTCGCGTCGCGTCGCATGGGCTGCAATGGATATGGTCGGGCGTAACGTTCGCGCCTTCGAGTGCCAGGTGTTTCATCATGAACACAACAACGGGACCTAATGGGTATATTAGCCGAGTACCAAAATGAGGTAAATAAAAAACGCGGTCTACGTACTGTTCTTCATGAGATCGGTCTTCCAGGTCTCACATCTCCTCCACTGCGACTCCTCTAGCTCTAGTCCCTTCAATGCCTCCCTCTTCGCCTTATCCTCCTCACTCAACCCCAGCCCAGTGATATGCGACAAGCTGCTCCTCCATCTTTCAAACGCAGTCGCCTCCTGGGTAGATCGAAACGTCGACTGGGAGTTGGAACTAGAGGATGTAGAGGCCGACATCCCAGAGGCTGGCCCTCGGATGACTCATCTCGGCGCTTTCTCTGGGGGATTTCAAAGGTGTTTCTGGGTGGCTTGTGGTGCTTGATAGTCTCACATCGGCTTCACTCATTTGATCCCGGACTCTCCTCGACGCCAGTCACCTCAAGCACATCATGGGAAAAGGTTGGTTTTCGTTTTTGGCGTAATTTCTATCCGCTCAGAGCTAACTATGTTCCTCGTCGTTCTCTATAGGTAAATACCATTTGTCTAATTTTGTTGGAGGGACCATTGGTTGGGACGTGATGATGGCTGGTCTGGTGGCGTGGCATCGCTGGAGGGCGATCGTGGTTGCATGGCAAGTCCCAGTGATATAGAGCTAACATATTTTATCCTTCCCAGTTCACGGTTCTCTTGCCCGCGCTGGTAAAGTCAAGTCGCAGACCCCCAAGGTCGAAAAGCAGGAGAAGAAGAAGACTCCTAAGGGCCGCGCAAAGAAGCGCATTTTGTACACTCGTCGGTACGCAACATTTCTCTCATTTTCTGCATACCGGTGGCTAATGTGAATCCGTCTCCAGTTTCGTGAACGTTACCACCTTGCCCGGAGGCAAGAGGCGCATGTGAGTGTCTCTCCTGGTTCCTTATCTCGTCGCACGTCCCACCCGCGCTGCGTCCTCTCGGATGACACACCAACTCAAGCATAGTTCACACTGAACTAAACATGTGGAACAACATTCATCTAATAGTCTTTCGCTCCTAACTGATCCCTCCTCCTATCCCGCCTCCTCGTCATAACTGGGATGGTCGCTGACGACTGGTTTTGCAAACAGGAACCCCAACCCCGAGAAGTAAACTCGGAATGGGAGTTGTTACCATCTGCCGATTGCCGGAAGGCGCCTAGGATAGCGCATCCTCGTCCCTCTGTCGGTCTAGGGTGGTCCGTGCATGTTTGTCCGGCTGTTGTATGTTCATTGTGCATTGATTGTGTATCCTCGCTAGCCTATTCTATCTCGTTCGTGAAGCAACTCGGCTTGTTTAGATACAATTTAGATCAGTTAGATCGGATATTTATTACGATGAGAGTGTTCAGGTTGCGTAGGACGTAGGGCGTAGGGTATGACGACAACGACAGCGTCAGTGTTTTTTATGCTACAAAACCTCGACAGATTTTGTCGCCGTTTGAGGGCCACCAAGATTTCATGTGATCTATATACATTCATAGCCACAAAAATGTACAATGTCTAATACGGTGGCGGCTGACAATTTTTAGGAGGGTACTGATTCTGTCAATTTCACACGTTGCGACCACCCTACCCCACCAGACCACTCTACCTTTTCACCCCCAGCAACATTCACATCGACGTCTCTCAACCTTCCAATCTAGCATGATATTGTAACATAAACCTATTAATACCTTGCTGAAATTAGTGCGAGATCATGCGTCTTCCACGAACAGTGCTGACGCGTCACCGACTTTCGCCTAACTGACAGCCACCTCGATCCTCCCCACTATGATTACCCAATATCCGCTCCCTCCTCCTCTTGACGCACGTTTTCTTCATGCTTGATCGAACACTAGGTCTACTCTGGCTGGACTGGACTTCGACAATCTTGCCCTAGCTCTCACCGCAGCTGACACTTTGACAGCCTAATCTTCTCGCTTCGGTACCAGACTTTGGCGAGACAGCTTTCCACATCAACTTGCTTGTTCATGCTCGCCTAACCTCTTGTAATACTTACACACCTAACCGAACTCTTCTTGCTGGTGTTCTATCTATTGCCCCACAAAGCGGGAACCGACTCTTGACAGCGAACCGTGTGGGACTGTGTACCTCGTGTTCTTGATGCTTGTACTTTCTTGTGATCTTGGGTATTGTTGGGTTGGAGATGGATGCGATAAGTGCTGGCCCGCCATGCTGACTAGCGCTCTGGGCTATGGCTCAACTATATATAGGGAGAAGGATGTTAAGCTGAACACGCCAACACCTGTCCCCCTTTGTTCGACCTCTCCCGTCGGTTCTTGCTATGGCTAGTAAACTAGACTTTGAAGCCGAAAAGTTTGACGGAGAGATCTCAACAAGCGAGATCCAGCCTGTTTCGCCCTTGGAAGGGGCTGACAAACCCGACGAGCGGAAGCTGTTGCGCAAGTTGGACCGGAACATCTTGCCTTGGGTGACGGTCCTCTACCTAGTATGCCATTTATTCCCATTCTACCAGCTATTCCCATTGACGCAAGGAATGGTTTGTTAGTTGTCCTACTTGGACCGATCTAACATTGGGAACGCCCGACTGGATGGGTTGGAGTCTGATCTTGGAATGCGTGGATTGCAGTTCAACCACGCAGTCGCCATTTTCTTCCCGTTTTACGTTCTCGTCGAGGTCCCTTCGAATATTATGCTGAAGAAGGTTCGACCTAGCCTGTGAGTACTTCTTGAAGGTTAAAGGTTACATTTCTGATCGTATCGTTGCTCAGCTGGTTTACTCTCCTGTAAGCGCTCAGCGAGCTTGTGATTAATTATATTCTAACGACGGGTATGTTAGCATGGTATCTTGGGGCACGGTTATGACGCTCATGGTACGCTTGACCTAATTCTAACTTAACTCAAACTTGAAAACTGACGCTGCCTATGATTAGGGACTAGTGAAAAACTATCATGGACTTTTGATCGCCCGTGTCTTCCTGGGTATCGCCGAGGGAGGACTGTTTCCTGGTATTGCATTTTATATAACAGTGAGCGGTCTTTCCCTCGCCTCTACGATTTACTCAGCTCAACTTCGGGATATAGCACTGGTACCGTCGCGAAGAAACGGGGGTGCGGATGGCAATTTACTACGCTGCAGGTTAGATACTTTCAAATACCTTCTCGACGCTACTGTCCTAATTCTTCTATTATTCTTGTATCGGAAAGCGACTGCCGCCGGAGCCTTTGGCGGTCTTCTAGCGCGAGGTATTGGTGAGATGAGAGGTGTCGGGAAACTGGGAGGATGGGCATGGATTTTTATTCTGGAAGGTCTCGTCACCGTTTTGTTTGGTGCGTTCCGAATTCTTTACTTCATCCGAATAAAGTGACTAACCTCCATGTGAAATTTTAGCGAGTGTTGCCTATTTCTTCATCCCAGACTATCCAAGCACCGCTAAATTCCTCACTCCCGCCGAAAGGGTCGAGGTTGTTCGACGGCTCGAGACGGACAGCAAAGGGCTGTCGAAAGAATTCAATAAGCAATTCGTTTGGGATGCGTTCACAGATTGGAAAGCCTACGCTTATAGTACGTATTTCCTATTGAAGCGCTTGAGAGCGACCTACTAAATGTGGATATGACCGATAGTGCTCATGTTCTTTGGATGCGTCACGCCGACCTATAGTCTTGCACTCTTTCTACCGACCATTGTCAAGAATATGGGTTATACGGCGGAGAGATCACAACTTCTATCTGTACGTCTTGTTGTCTTATGAGAGCTTCATTGATTGGCTGACAACATGGAATTGCAGGTGCCTCCTTATGTGATGGCGTGCATTCTAACGGTCGGAGCCGGGGTACTCGCTGATCGCCTCAAAACTCGGGGACGGTTTGTGATTGGGTGTTTATGTAAGCTTTCAGCTTTTCTTCATCCCAGCTTAATACTGATGGAAGGGTATTTCAGTGTTGACGATGGTGGGATTCATCATGTTGCTCGTCTCTACAAAACCGGCTGTTCAATACACCGCGGTCTACATCGCTGCAGCTGGTGCATTCCCTAATCCCTCAATGGTTATGGCCTGGTCTGGTGAGCAAATTTACGAGCAACCTCTCGAAGCGTTCTGAAATAGTATTATGGTTCAGGCAACTTTGGAGGTAAGCGGCATCCGAGTACATGAGGCGCTTTTACTTACAGAGCACTTGCGTCTCAAGGATCTTTGAAACGCGGAGTTGTAATTGCGATGATTGTTGGTTTTGGAAACCTTGCTGGAATACTGTCAAGCTACGTGTACGTTTCGCACCACTTATATCAAAGAACTCGATTTGAACAACTCGTCATACCTAGGTATATCGCCAAGAATGCACCCCGCTACATCGCCGGACACAGTGCGCAACAACGTTGTCTTGACCGAAATCAGTCTGCTAACATTGGAGTGTAGGCATCATTATTGCAGTCCTAGGAATGGGCATTATCATGGCGCTCGCCCTACACGTCTATTTTCGACTCGAAAACGCTAGACGCAATCGTCTGTATAAGTCGCCCCAAGAGTACACCGAGGAGGAAATTCGTGCCGAATCCATGAAGGGAGACCAGGCAACATTCTTTCGCTACACCGATTGAGAGGGAGTGAGTGTAGGCGAAGAATTTCTTTTTCCTGCTTTCTGCCATTGATTCAAGAGAACTTGGTAGAAGATTTGAAAGTATTATATGCCGTTTTGTGAATTTATGTGCTCGTATAAAAGGCATGGCACTTGGTATGTATGCGACGCTCCACAGCGTTGACTTGCGTCAGAAAAAAGGCCCTAAGCAATTCCGCAGGGATTACTTAGTCCATTAGTTCAGTGTAGAAGGTACCCGGCCAGCGCGAGTGAAATTAGTAATGCCTCAACTAAATTTGTTCCAGGCCGTGCCTTATTATGAAATTCTTCCACCAGCCGAAAATGTCTTTTAACATTTTAGCTTGCACAGCGGATTGGGCTTCATGTTTTGTATGGTACTCCGAGTAGTTTTACATACGCATATGGGGTCTCAAATACATGCAATGCGTGAGATCAGTTGCCACATTAGCCTACATGGGTTGAACACACGAACAAATTCATGAGAAGCATAATTTGAGACACCTCCGAGCTCAAATTCCCATATGAATGTATGGGACCCATCGAGCGAATTCCTCCACCCCAACTCGATCACGTAACGCGGCCACAGCTACATGCAACGCCCGAGCCACTTTGGCATCATTCAGGCACGCTTCTTTTGTGAGTTGACCATAGACGCTATCTGCGACAAGAGGCGCGTCATTGTCCATGATAGACCACATCGTAGCGATCACACTCGGGTAGCCCGCCACTAGCATACCTGCAGCCAGGTGAATCGCCTCGTCCGGTGACTTGTTATCGCCAGTTGCCGTCTGACACGCGGACAGGAACGCGAGACTCTTGTCTTTTAGCGACCTTTTCGTAATGTCTGCAAGACTCAAGCCTCGGTTGTGCAGGTGAAAGCAGCTCTCAAGTGGCCGGCTAAGGTTCTGCGATGCATGACATGCGAAGTGCACGGAACTGAACTGCTCCATGGCATCGAGCACTGCCTCAGCTGTAGCCTCGTGGTTCTCAAGCTGCAGGTAGGGGAGCTCCCTTGCGTGTCGGTTGATGTGGGCTAGCTCAAGCCTGGTCGCCGGGAGTGTTGCTTCTTGGCCGATCGCCAAGATTGTGCCCAGCTCGAGAAAACGCGATTCAAAAGAAAGCAAGGAGCTGAGAGTGGGAGCATAAGATGAGATAGCATAGGAGAAGACGTTGTCGCCTGTCTGATCATGGCAACCAGCGGCGTGGAGGGGGAGCATCGCTAGCGTACCAGTCGCACACCAAGTGATGTGTGGTAGCTGATCCATAGCCAACTTCTCCTATACACACACGGTTAGTCATTGGAAGGAGGATCTCAAACTAAGTATACCCACATTATATCCTAAAGAGGCCAGCACAGGCTTGGCAATACCGTGCCAAAGTGTTGATAAGATGCTGTCAAGCGATTCTTTAGGCTGCCTTGGTCTAATGTAAGGTCGTCGCTCTGTTATCCCTTCTGATGTATACCCCTGCATCAGGCCTTGTAGCTCTATTACTTTGTCGTTTGAAATATCCGGTAGAGGAACATGCATGACATCATTTATGCGAGGTCGCAGGATGAGCGCATCGCATCGAGAGGCATGAACATTGACCACGACAATAGGTCCAGATTGTGCAGCAGGAATAAGCTCAGTGACATTCTTTGGACGCATATAATCTTGAAAGCCAGGTACTTGACGAGCTTGACTTAGTAAGGCCTCGTAGTCTGCTGCTAGGGAACGATGCTTTTGAGCAACGGCTTCCAGTGTGTGTGCGTCATGAACCGAAGAAGTGGAGTTACCAGCCTGCGAGCCAGCGTGTTCTAGCGCCATGGCGGCGTTTTGAAGATTTGTGGCGAGAGCGGGATTAACTGCAAATAAATCATCAAATTGACTGCGGAGTTGGAGTGTCTGATTCCAAATAATTGAACGACCAGCTTCGAGCCACTCAAGAGCCAGCCCATACTCCCCTACTGAGATGGCGACAGCAGCAGCTTCAGCAGCTAAGTCACCGATTGCATGAATGTCCTCATAGCGACGGCTGGCGGTCGCACCGATCCAGACAACCTGAGGAATCAGATTGATAGTCCACTGGTATGCCGCAATGACGGACGACGGGTCAAACTTCGCGCTGAGATGTGCCCATCTTCTCGAAGCCCGGAACCTCAAAATAGAAGTGCCTGTAGTACAATGTGCTGCCAACCGACAGGATGATATCAACCCGTATCTGTCTGCAAGGTGACCAAAGTGCTGAAGTCGACTCAGGTACGATCGGCCAAGGTTGTGGAGTCGGCTAAGCTTATCCATATGGCCGTCTGGCGTGAGCGACACCGCCTGAGACTGGTATGCAATTGCCTGATCCGTATCTGCTTGATCACCGAGGAAATCAAATCGACTCTGGTACGCTATACCGAGGCTGCCGAGTATGGTAGGCTTGTCCGCATGGCCATCTGGCGTAAGCGCCAACGCCTGAGATAGACACACAATCGCCCTTTCCACGTCTGTTATACCCCCATCATGGAGAAAGCGAGCATGGTACGAGGTACCGAGGTTGATAAGCCAACCAGATTTGTCTGCATGATCATCTGGGGTAAGGGACACCGCCTGAATCTGGCACGAAATCGCCCTGCTCAAATCTGCAAGCTTGCCAAGGCGCGTGAATCTATCGCGAAGTGAGAGGCCGAGGTTGGTGAGCGCGGCAGGCTTGTTGGGGTGCCCATCTTGAGCAAGCGACGCTGCCTGGGAATGACATATAATCGCCCTTTCTATGTCTGTTAGGTCGCCAAGGAGACCAAATCGATTTTGCAGTGAGCTGCCGAGGCAGATGAGCAGTGCAGGCTTGTCTGCATTAGCATCTGTCATTATTGATACTCCCTGAGATAGGTATGCAATCGCCCTATCTGCATCTGCGAAATCGCCTAGGTGACCAAATCGGCAATCGTACGAGCTGCCGAGGTTATTGAGTATTGTACACTGGAGCTCATGGCCATCTCTGGTCAGTGGCACTGCCTGAGATAAGTATATAATCGCCTGGTTTATGTCTGATAGCTCGCCAAGGCGCTCAAATCGATTCCGATGCGAGAGGCCAAGGTTATTGATTATCGCAATCTTGATTGCTTGCCCATCTGGAGTGAGTGAAAATGCCTGAGATTGGCATGCGATCGCCTTGTCTATGTCTGTTATGGCGCCAAGGCGCTCAAATCGACTGTGGTGCAACCCGCCGAGGATGCTGAGCCTGTAGGGCATCGTTCTATGGCCACCAGGAGTTAGAGCGACCGCTATGGATTGGCATTCAATGCCCTTGTCTATATCTTCAGGCTTGCCCGATGATTTAAATCGTGCCGCCCAGTATTCACCCTCTTCAGAGTACAACAACCCCTCGTCCACGATCTCACCAGGGTTTGAAGACAATACTCGAATTCCGCTAACAAAATGAGATAGGTCATCTCTAGTATAATTCCGAGGGCCCTTCTCCTTTGATGTTAAGGCATCGCTTTCGCCATTATTAGGCTTCGACTGCGAGGGCAGAGCAGCGTCTTCACCGATGCATGGGATCCTTAGCCTTTCTAGTGCTGAGCTAAGCGCTTCTGGCTCGGCTGGGTGAGAGGACTTTGGAGACCGACATCATCTTTATTAGCCTACGGAAGAATCAAACGATTGGACTTGACCTACGTTAAAATCGACCGAACTGCTATACAATAAGGCGTTAGTAGTGCGCGGTAGGAGGTGGAACTCAGAAATATGAACCTGGACTTTTTGTCTTCATCGGGGAAAGATCGTTCACCAGGATCCATAAGTAATGTACGCCAACTCCAGTTGTTCAGACGACTTGTGGGGGGCTCAGTGAGAGTGAAGATGTTGTCCATAGTTTTGCGATCTAAAATATTGCTTGGGATTCACTGAAGGGCTCAAATTGCCCTTCACACCTGTGCTACACGAAGGCGGCGCTCGGCAACGTGTTTTTTCGGAGCCTGCCGTATTTCACAAGAGAAGCTACGCTAATCTGCGTGCTGACGGCCCGGTGGCTGTGAAGTGCTCTTGGGCACCATCAATAGCGAAAACACCTCGTATTGTTGCGCCTCTGTAGGATAGGCGCAAGTCCAAAACTGCACTACTGTGGCCCAAATGACTCTTTTACGCCAAGACTAGAATAAGCGGACAGGATCGTGGCTTATGAGTGAAGTATTGCTCGACAAGGCAACCGACACGCTGTAGAATACCCCTCTTAATTATAGGGTAAAAGCTAAACATGCCAAAATATGACCTTGGGGATGCGCATCTCATGGATTGTATCAATCGTATCCTACACTACCAATATATATCTCGGCACCGATGCAGCCGACCGTTCCGTAGCTGTGTTCTCCTGAAGATAAATTTCCTCTCCCTGCGAGCTAAGCAGTTAATTTTTGACAGCAATGCTGAAATTAAGCTGAAAATCATACGGGATAGGTTCATTCAATAAGTGCTCTTCAGCAAAATCTCCTTAAGTCAATGAGCATTCTGAAGGACTCTGGAGAATTAGCAAGTTTAAAAGGAAGACATAGAAGCTTAGTGAAGATCAAACCACTACGATCAGCCATGTTTGGAATTTAGAGGCGGTGATCGAAAGATTTTCGAGATGATCAACCACATACTGCATAACCGAATGGGATCTCTCGTTGTGAGATTGCCCCTCATCTCCCTCGTGCTCGGGAGTGGGCTGATGAATGAAAGATGAGCGGAAGCAATATGGCCGCAGAACAATATGGCCGCAGAGAGATATGGCCGCAGAGGCTGAGCGTGCCCCAAGGCGCGTACAGTCGAGCCCCTCTGATATGGTCCCCCTATCAACAATCAAAAGCCGGAAACTGCAGGTTACTCGGCCCCGAATTTGTTGCAAATTGTGCCACTGGCCTCGCCGCATACCTTAGCCAACGCCATATATGCGTAGTATAGCACATATACGGTGCACGGTTAGTATGACTGCTTTACGTCTTAGCTGTTAGCAAGATTTACCTGCCTAAATTACCTCATAAATTCATCAAAGGCGAATGAAATTAAAACCATTTGTACATGTTGACAAAATCCTCTCGATCACGATAAACCGGCATTTGCGACCTCCCCATCTTAACCGTATCAGAGGGGTTCGACTGTATGTGATCAAATGCAAAATCTGAAAGTGAAGCCAGAACGTCGGAACACATATCCCACCAACAGCTCAGTGTAACGGTACAAAATCGGTTGAGAAACAACACTGACATGCATAGAAATGCTAATAGCACGCACCACAAATAGACAAATAGTCACAGTTATTGTGAGCCAGGACAGTTCAAAACAAAAGGCCGAATATAAATTTAGATATTGCTGTCATCTAGTCATTCGGTGAATTCGAGAGGAATGCAGGTTATATGCACTGAGAGAAGTGAGTAAGTTCTGCTTGTACTTGTTGCTTTTCATGCCACAACAGAGCTGTAAAGTAAGTGTGAGTTGCCGAGAGCCACTGTGGGAAGTCGGTGGCCGCTCAGGGTGGCGCCCGGAGTCTCGTGTTTTGTGGGCTTCAGTAGCGTCTCCCGAAGCCGCACTAGCAAGCCAATCTGTACCACATATGCACTCCGAGAGAATAGAAAGATGTCACCAAAGGCTGCGTTTGACAGCCGAAATGTCTAAATCTGGCCCCGAGCGAGTGCCGATGCTGCAACCCACCCCTCTCGTCATGCAGCGTCGTTTAGCATAGTTGTGGGGGACGGGAAAGCGCCGTTTCAAAGTGGCCCTATAGCATTTAGAAGGTTTGCCGTAGTGGACAAGCTTGTCCAGCGCTTATCTACAAAGTTAGGTTTCTTGCATAATCAAGCAGCATATAATCTATATGCCGAGCTATCCATTAAACTGGCATATCTACTACAGCAAACCTGCTGAATGCTGTGGGGTCACTTCGGGAACAGCGCTGCCCGCCCTCCTTAACCATGCTAAACGGCGCCGTACGACGAGGGGGGTGGGTTGCAGCTTCGGCACTCGCTCGGTCCCGAAACCTCTTTCATCTTTGGTCTAGTTTGAAGGCACTCTGGGCCAGGTTTAGACATTTCGGCCGTCAAACGCAGCCTTTGGTGACATCTTTCTATTCTCTCGAGATGCTTATGCAATACAGATTGACTTGCTAGTGCAGCTTTGGGAGACGCTACTGAAGGCCACGAAAAACAAGGCTCTGGGCGCCGCCCTGAGCGGCCCCGACTTCCCACAACGACGTGGGTGGTATCGAATTTCATTTTCTGCTTGTGGCTCTGAGCAGTTTTACACAGGCGTATAAGGACTCAAATACATACAATGCGTGAGATTGGTTGTTGATATCGCTTATTCCACACATATGCGTACTTATAGTTATGACTCGTATTGTACTCGTGGCATTTTCATAACGCGTAGCTGAATGCTACGGTCTGTATGTGTACCCTACGTATCCGAACCCATGGTGTTCTACAGCTATACGTGCTTAAAAGTATCTGTCCCGTCTATTGAATGCACCAGCCAATTGTACAGTTCCCCACTGCATTATACGTGCTAAGAAGCATTGGGTATTGTAATTCTTACGACTAAACTTTAACATTGGTTGCCACGTTGGTTTATATTGGTTAAACACACAAACAAATTCATGAGAGGCATAGTTTGAGACACCTCTGAGCTCAAATTCCCATATGGATGTATGGGACCCATCGAGCAAACTCCTTCATCCCAACTCGATCACGTAACGCGGCCACCGCTACGTACAACGCCCTAGCTACCTCTCCATTGTCTATTCTCGCATAATTCGCAAGTTGTCCATAGACGTGGTCTGCTACGATCGGGGCGTCGTTGTCGGCGATAGACCATAATGTGGCGATCACAGTCGGGTAGCCTGCGACCAGCATGCTAGCTGCGAGATGGATTGCCTCATCGGGTGATTTCTCATCGCCTGTGGCTGTCTGACACGCAGACAGGAACGCTAGGCCCTTGTTCTTGAATGACCGCTTTGTAATGTCTGCGAGACTCAAGCCTCCGTCGTGCAGGTGGAAGCAGCTCTCAAGTGGCCGGCTGAGGTG
>MU132241.1:63639-76770 GCA_015039395.1 Ceratobasidium sp. AG-I
TGTGAGATATACTTCTGGAGACCGAGACCGTAGATTTTGAGCCCCTTCCTGACCATTTTGAGTGGGTGGAATAGAGCGAGTTGGGGAGTTTGAAGTGCGGGAAGGGAGGGAAGGGAGGGCTGCTAGCCAGATCAAGTTGAGAAGAGGATGTCGAGCAGAGCCTGTGGAGCTGTATTTTATATAGACCAAAACACCAGGTACTTTTTCAACAAGAGCCTAAAGTACCTCGCTTAGTCAGAGTTGGGGCGTAGCATCCGTAGTCGGTCGGTCGTTCACATTCAGCGAGCCGTCCGGTCCCGCTCTATCGCCCAGATTTTTGGCAGTCAGCAGTCTCCCCGGCACGGTTTTATTCGTCCAATTCATTTTTCGAAGCCTTGACAAGGAGTTGATTATCGGGCAAGGGAAAATTAAACCACTGGCATAGTTGACTGTGGTCGTTGGTTTGCCTAATTCGGGCCGCCAGGTTGGTTGTTTAGTCTAGTTTGATGTGGTTTACGCTGACAAATACCCAATAAGCGCTCTGAGCACTGTATGACGTAATACATCTTCCATCCTAAGAGCTTCGTTTCAACGACGATATTCAAAAACACTATAGTTACATCCGTTCTCATAAGCACCACGAAGATGGATACAGTACGCAAAACAGACTAGTTGCTTACTCGTAATCTTATTGGAAGTTTCGGGTCGGGTGGGCAATTACAATATTAGCCTCCTTTCTTTCATCTGGTTTGTCTAATCAAAGGTTTCTGTCCCATCCACCTCAAAGCCCTTCTGTACCAACAAAATCAGACAGCGTGCCACCTTTTCTGGTCTTAGTATTCATCTCTTGCTCGACTGATAGCAAATTCAACTTCGTCTCTTGTGCTTTCCCTACCTCACATGCGTGAGTTGGGTCTTCTATATCTCACGTTTCAACGAATATTCCTGCCTGTGGTCTCAAATAAAACAACGAAGCGGTGTAATCAGTCGCTTCAGTGCCGAATGTGTTCGAGAACACGAATAACACAATGACGGGTTACAAGTAATGACCAGTGCAAGTTTACCAACAGTGTCGAGCATGCTCCAAGTCCTGTTTCTGGATTACACAATTTTGATCTCCCACCACGTTTGTACTTCGCCTAGATCTGTCCAAATTTTACGCCTAGTCGAGCTCAACCAAATTCAGCATCAGCTTGGAATGTGAACTGGGTATATGCGCTTATTTCCTTTAGAAGGTAAGTGCCCCGGCTCAGATTTTGTGCCGAGGGTGCTAATATTTCAATCTTATTGAGGATAAGCTGAGAGCAACCCGCATATAGTCACGCATACGTGTCCCATTTACTCTCACATGTTCTATGCACTCGTGTCTCTTACTTTGTATAGTAGTGAATACGCGTGGAACACGTATTTACATTATCTAGTTACATGCATAAAAGGCTACAAGCCTTCACTGTCAATATACAATCTGCGATATCTGAGGTATTCGGAATGTGTTGTTTCTACAAATCTCATATTACTGTAGTGTATGCTCCTTTACATTAAGTTTCAGTTCTTACCTACGCTCGCATATAGTAATATACGTTAATAAATAGGATAATCCTGTAATACTGAGACTCATTTCACTGATCTGATCTTTTTTTCAGCACGACGTCTTCTAGCAGCTGGATTTACACAGATAAGCTTGGGAAAACGCAAAATATAGCATTGTTATATGGCGTCGACCTACACTAGAGAACTCAAGAGCCTATGAACGAGCTGCGTAGCCTTACGTACTATCAGGCTCAAATACCCATATGAATGTACGGCACCCATCGCACAAACGATTTCTCCCCGATATGATCACGCAAAGCAGCTACCGCTACATGCAATGCCCGAGCCACCCTGGCGTCATTCAGCTTCCCCTCTTTTGTGAGTTGACCATAGACGCTATCCGCAACAAGAGGCGCGTCACTGTCCTTGATGGACCACATCGTGGCGATCACAGTTGGGTATCCCGCCACTAGCATACCAGCAGCCAGATGGATCGCCTCGTCGGGTGACTTCTCATCACCGGTAGCTGTCTGGCACGCCGACAAGAACGCCAAGCCCTTGCTCCTGAGCGACCTCTTTGTGATGTCTGCAAGGCTCAAATCTCGGTCGTGCAGATGGAAGCAGCTCTCAAGGGGTTTGCTGAGATTCTGTGACGCATGGCACGCAAAGTGGACAGAGTTGAACTCCTCCATGGCATTCAGTACTTTATCAGCCTTTGCCTCGATATTTTCTAGCTGCAAGTACGGGAGCCCTTCTGCATGTTGCTTAATATAGGCGAGCTCTGTCTTGGTTTCTGGGAGCGTCGCCTCTTGACCAACCGCCAGGATCCCACCCAGCTCGAGGGAGCGGGAGTCCGAGGAAAGGAGGGAGCTGATGGTAGGGGCATATGAAGAGATGGCGTATTCATAGAGCTTGTCTCCTCTATCCTCATAGCAACCGGCGGCGTGGATGGGGAGCATCGATAATGCACCAGTTGTACACCATGTGATATGTGGCAACTGGTCCACCGGCAGCTTCCCCTGTAAAAGCGTGATTAGCAATCAGAAAGCCTTCTCGAATGACTGTGAGCTCACAACATATTCCAGGGAGTTAAGTACCGGTTTGACTATCTTGTGCCAGAGTGTCAACAGCAGGCTCTCGAGTGGCTCATCGGGCTCTTCCGGATGAAATTGGGGTCGCCGCTGAGTCGTACCGCGTGAGGCAAACTCCCGCATTTGGCTCTGTAGATCTACAATTTTGGCGTCTGAAACATCAGGAAGAGGCACGTGTGTGATTTTATTGATGTGAGGGCGTAGAATGAGAGCATCACATCGATCTGTGTGCACGTTGACGACAACAACTGGTCCAGAGCGGGCTGCAAGCATCAACTCGGCTGCTCTTTTTGGACGCATGAAGTCATGAAAGCTAGGAATCCGGCGAGCTCGATCAAGTAAGTTCTCAAAGTCAGTTGCTAGACGATGGTGCATTTGGGCAGCAGCTTCTAAGGTATAAGAGTCAACTAGAGTAGTCGAGTCCAACGTCCGTGAACTCGCGTTTTCGAGAGCAATGGCAGCGCCACGAAGACTTTTCGCAAGGTCGTGATCGACCGTAGATAGATCATCGAACTGAGTGCGGAGCTGAAGCGTCTGGTTCCAGACAATCGAGCGACCAGCTTCGAGCCACTCTAGTGCCAATCCGTATTCCTGTAATGAAATAGCCAAAGCCGCAGCCTCCGCAGCCAACCCACCGACCGAATGTGTGTGTTCATAACGACGGCTGACAGTGGAACCAATCCAAACCACCTGTGGGACCATATTCATCGTCCACTGATATGCAGAAAGAGAGGACGAGGGATCGAACTGCACACTGAACTTCGCCCATTTCCTTGAAGCCTTGAATCTCGTAACTGAACTACCTGTGGGGCAACGTGCAGCCATCTGAAAGGACGACACCAGCTCGCGTTTGTCCTCAAGGCGGCCTAGTCGTTGAAATCGACGCATATACGATCTACCTAGGTCGTTGAGCATTGTGGGCCTGTCTGCGTGACTACCTGGAGCAAGCAATACTGCCTGGGACTGACACGCAATTGCTCTATCTATGTCGACTAGATCACCAACGTGCTCAAATCGGCACAAGTGAGAGCTACCTAGATTGTTCAGCTTCGCAGGCATTTGTGCATGACCCTCCTGAGTGAGTGAGACAGCCTGGGACAGGCACGCAATCGCCTTGTCCATATCTGCAAGCTCCCTAAGGCGCTCGAACCGATTCCTGTGTGCGTTGCCAAGGTTACTGAGCCAGCCAGACTTGTGTGTATCATTATCTGGAGTAAGTGATACTGCCTGAGATAAGTGCTCGATGGCCCTCTCTATGTCTGCTAGATCGCCGAGATGCTCAGACCGATTCCTGTGTGCTTTGCCGAGGTTGTTGAGCCTTGCAGGCTTGTCTGCATGTCCATCTGGGGTTAATGAGACTGCCTGAGACAAACATGTGATTGCCCTGTCTATGTCCGCTAGATCACCAAGATGCTCGAACCGACTGTGGTGTGAGTTACCGAGATTACTGAGGATTTTGGGTTTGATTGCATGACCGCCTGGAAGGAGCAAGACTGCCTGAGACTGGCATGCGATTGCTCTATCGATGTCTGCTAAGTTTCCCAAGTGCTCAAATCGATTTTTGTATGAGCTTCCGAGGTTGCTGAGCCAGCCCGGTTTGTCTGCGTGAGTATCTGGAATAAGTGATGCCGCCTGGGATAGGTATGCGATTGCCTTGTCGATGTTTTCTAGGTCTCCAATGTGCTCGAATCGACGCAGATACGAACCGCCGAGGTTGTTCAGCCTCGTGGGCCTTTCTGCGTGGGCATCCGGAGTAAGAGAAACTGCCTGGAGCAGAGATGCAATCGCTGTATTGATGTCCGCTAAGTCGCCTAGATGCTCGAATCGGCGCATGTGCGAGTTCCCGAGATCACTCAGCCTGGCAGGCCTTTCAGCAAAACCGTCTGGAGCGAGGGATACTGCCTGAGACAGTAATGCGATCGCACTGTTTATATCCGCTAGGTCTCCGAGGCGCTCAAATCGAGTCTGGTATGAGCTGCCAAGGTTTTTCAGCATTGCGGACTTCTGTGCGTGACTATCTGGAGTCAGCTTGACGGCCTGAGCTAGGCATGTGATCGCCCCCTCTATGTCTCCTAGGTCCTCAAGGCGCTCAAATCGACTTCGGTGCGAGATGCCGAGGTTGTTGAGCCAGGCAGGTTTGTCTGCATGATCATCTGGAGTAAGCAAGACTGCTTGGGAGTGACGCTTAATTGCCCAGTCAATGTCCGCTGGTTCTCCGACGTGCTTGAATCGATTCTGGTGCGAGTTGCCAAGGTTACTGAGCATCCTAGGTTTGCTTTCATGCCCATCTGGTGTAAGCGAGACTGCCTGAGACTGATATTTTATTGCCTTTTCCACGTCTGCCAATTCACCAGAGTGTTTAAATCGAATGCTATACGAGTTTCCAATGTTGTTGAGGTTGCCAAGTTTGTCCACATGACTATCTGGAGTAAGTGGGACTGCTTGAGACTGGTATGCGATCGCCTTGTCTACATCTGTTAGGTTTCCAAGGTGCTCAAATCGACGTGTGTGCGAGTTGCCAAGGTTGCTAAGCCAACCAGGCTTGCCTGCATGACTATCTGGAGCGAGTAACACTGCCTGAGACTGGCATTCAATCGCCTTCTCTATATCTGCAAGTTCACCGAGTTGTTCAAATCGATTCCTGTGCGAGATACCTAGATTACTGAGCATTCCAGGCAGGTCTGCATGCCCAGCCGGAGTAAGAGACATTGCCTGAGAATGACATGCGATTGCCTTATCTGTGTCCACAAGTTCACCTAAGCGCTGAAACCGCCTCTGATGCGAGCCGCCGAGATTACTGAGGATTGCGGGCTTGTATCGGTTTCCATCTGGGGTAAGGCTGATCGCCCGAGAGTAGCATTCAATTGCTTGATCTATTTCCTCGACCTTGCCTGATACCACAAACTGTGACACCAAGCGTTTGCCCAAGTAAAATGATAATGCTGCTTCGCTCGATAACTTGTTAGTGTTCTCAGCTGACACTTTGATCTGGCTGAGCGCATGGGATACACCATCCATCTTGTTCGACAATTCTTCCTTACTAGACGTCAGATCGCCCATTTCGCTAGTGCTAGGCTTCAGTTGTAGCAGAGATAGAGGTGCTCCGCCGCTCGAGCTTTGCGACCTGATGATTGCCGGGCCATCTCCCGAGGGCTCAGCTGGGTACGTGGCCTTCATAAAAGGATATATGGAGATATAAGGTTGCTGCTATAGACGTTGAATACCCACGTATTTGACGTACGTAGGAATTAGATGACCTCCTGAACAAATACACGTCACTATGGAAGGAGTGGGGGTAGCGATTAGAGATACTAACCTCGGGGTTTCTGCTTCGTCGGACATATGCGGAGAAGCTATTAGATATATGTACGATTTCTTTAGCACAGTGGGCGTTTGGACAACCCAGGTAAGGTGCAGTAAAAGCAAAGCCACGATCTATGAGTTTTATGCCCTCATATCTGATTCGCCCTTCACTTCGACACTTAGAATCTGCCCATCGTACCTGTGCAACCTGGGAAGAGAACCCATGAATGCTTATCAGAAGCATACCCGATCTGCCATATAAGCTACACTGAGCAGCGTGTTTGATCGCTGGGCGCTAGTGCAGTGCCATTGTCGGAACCAAAAGCCTCCTATGGCGGTATATCCGTGCGGAATATGATCCGAAGCTCGGAACACAAACAACCGTGCGGTAATGAGTGCGTTGATATCTCTTATTCCACGTATATGCATATAGTGGTGAATCGTATTGTACCTGTGTCATTTACCTAATATATAGCTATATGCTGCGGTCTGCACGTGTGTCCTACATGTTTGATTCCATAGTGTTCTATAGCGGCATGTATATAAGAGCCCAAGGCTCGTACAATAAATGCGCCAGTTAACTTCACGGTTCCCCACTGCGTTGTACGCACTAAGTTGCATTGAGTACTGTACTGATTACGACTAAACCTCAACAGAGGACTTTGTACTATGTCTAAGATAAAAACACAGACTAGCTCCTTGTGAGGGAGGCGTTCTTGATAAAACAATTGGGGTGTTGTCCGCCAGGATCTTCAGCTTTGATTCTGCGTGGGAGCCACGCCCAATATATATAAATTAGATGTTTGAACATATGTATGTGACAGACGCTAACCATCAGAAGCTCTATTTATGCTCTTTGATTTTTCGCCATGGTCGGCATAGAAAACAACAAGCAGTCATAACGTGGTATTTCCTTTCTGATACCATCCAACTTCGTATATGAGACATTCCTCATGGGCTATATGTATAACCTTCTGGTGACAGTACGAGGTAAAGGCCACCTCAATAAGTGCTTTAATCCCTGTATGCAGTGAGGTAACCTCAGGAGCTTTCATATTAGACAACAACTTTACGCACTCTAATCGCATTCGCTCAACTAATCAATAAATATTTACAGCTAGGTAATTGGTTAGCTTAGATATACTTTGTTTTAAGGCCGATGAATTAATCCTTGTTTGGCGTAGTCTCACTGGTTCTGCGCGTGCGAGACCCGCCACTCCACTTAGCGCCGCGCGCTTCCGCGCATGTATGCGTCGCCACGCTAGAGCCGCATGCTCACTATCGCTTTGCAGATTCCGCTACGCCGCGCGTCGCTCGCTCAAAGTCTCACCCGCGTATTCCCCTTTCGATTCCTCTACGGCGCGCACTGTTTGTGCATGATGTGCCATCGGGGTTGGGATCTCGATAGGGGGATATATTGGTATGCCTTTGTTTGCGTGTGCCACGCAAACCCCGACTCATAAAATCCCCGTGCGCAGAGTGTAGTTTATAGCATCGTCTTGCGTCTACAACCACCCGCGGTGGTTTCTTCTTCTCTGCGCTAGGTGAGTTGTGTAGTTGGAGGTGTCGGCGCATCCGGCACCTCCAGCGCTCTATCCATGCAATATAGTTCGTACGCTAACGGTTCTCTCTGTTTCTCGCGCACGCGTCCTATCATTGTTATATCTTATTCTTGCGCTACCCACCGCTTCCCGCCCTGTTTCTTCTTTTGTGTGGTGTAACCTGTCTCTGCTTTCAATTTCTTGTCGGTTTGCCAGTCTGACTCTTTCCTGCCCACTCGCTTACTCGTCTGTTTCTCGCTTCACTGCCTTCCCTATTTCTTACTAAGCCTTGATGGCTTGAATTTTTGTTTCTTTACTCGCGTGTTTTGTGTAACTCTGTACATTATTGGCGTGAGTGGTGACCCACCGACCCTCGCGCTTTGCTCGTATGCACTCTCTTTTTGGGCTGCCGCTTCGCGGCGCCCGGCTCCGCTACCCAATGTCTTTCACACCTTAGTTTCTCTTGATGATCGCGTCGTCTGACCACAGACGCACCCGAGCACGGGTTGAACTATAGAATTACCACCTCGTTTCATTCGCTGAGCTTGTCTAGCTCTAGCCACCCACTTGTTAGTGCACATATAATGTCACTATCTCAGAGTCCGCTGCGTTTCCCTCAATTCTCTCGCTCTCTTCTTTGCTCGACTCTCAGTGACTCTGACGTCGTATAGATAAGACATCCGCCTTACCCCACATCAAAATGAGCATTGTGCCTTCGATGGCTAAACGTACGTACAATAATAGCCCGCGCCTTCCATTGGACTTGTCCTACTACTCTATCTGTGATCCCTTGTCTTGTTCAACTGGATTCTATCCTTGCTCTGGCCATGCACTTGTGGAAAACGAAATATAATTAACGTCCCAGAAACGTACTATCAGAACTACACAAGACCATAAACCCAAGAAAATTAAGTTTGCATCAGGATCACACACTCAAACCAGACTGGCTCGCTCGATCGAGAAGGCCCCACTCTCCTCGTTCTCTATAAAGTTCCACCCGGTCACGTCGTCCAGTTCGTTCAAGTTGCACTCCCAGATCGCATCGGTCTCGACCTCGCCACGGAGCATTTGCGAGGCTGGTCACAAATTCACAATTTAGTAGTGAACGGGGGAAAAGTTGAAAAAAGGGGACTAACCTTTGTAGTCGCGAGTGACATAAGCGGTGAGAGTCGGTGTGAACTGAGCGCTAATGTTGGACCCAGCTCTATAGACCTCGCTGTTAGTTCTATCTCAGGTGGCGTACTATAATCCCACTTACCCTACGCCTTGCCATACAAGAGTTGGCTCGTAGCGCTGGTCGATTCCGTCTCCCTTCACAAAGCCTATAGGAAGCGGGATCAATAAATAGCTCGCACCAAAATTTAGAGGGTCTCACCAATGCTCAAGTTCGCACGGCCCTGGGTATTGTTCTTGCATACCAGCAGCTTCGTTCCACTCGCCTGACTGTTCTTCCCAAACCGCTTTCCGCCCTCTCCGGTGAGGCTGCTAATATCACCACTCTTAACCTCGACCCATGCCGCAGAGTCCACCAAGTTATCTTGGTCCTGTAAATCCAGAAAATATTAGAGATTATTTGGGGAAAACGACAAGGTAAATGGCTCACAGTCTGGGCGTATCCAAAAGCGAGTCGCGCGTTGTACTGGATCATAGCCTTTGCGTGTCCACGGGCACGGAAAGTGATCACCTCTGAATCGCCGCGTTAGAAAGGAATACAGCGACAGACTGAGAAAGTTGACTCACTCCAGACAACCGGGAACTGGTCGCGGAACAGCTTGCCCGAGTTAGGAGGCTGGAACATCAGCATGATGGTGGTGTCCCTAGAGACGAAAGATTATTAGTTTTGTCATCAGTATTAAGGAGGGGCATCTCACGCACTTCTGGAGACCGAGAGCGTAGATGTTGAGGGTCTTGCTGGCCATTTCTATTGAGTGAATTAGAGAGAGCTAAAGAGTTGGGAGTCCGACAAGTGGAGTTCGCTAGCTGGATCGAGCTGGGAAGAGGATATCGAGCAGAGTCCACAAAGCTTCGGTTTATATAGGCCAGGACACTAGCTACGCTCTTTTCTACGGGTGCCTAGAGCGTGCCGCTTAACTAGAGCCGGAGCCCAGTATCCGGATTCGGATGTCAACCAAGAAACTCCGGCTCCCATTTTACTGGCCAAGGCTTTGACAGTCAAAGGTTTTCCAGGCACAGTTCCTTCTCGGAGCACAGTTTTTCAAAACTCAACACGGAATTTAATCATCCCGGTACAGCAGACGTGAGCCGGCAGCGGAGGAGGTGGCAGTCGCTGTGGTTGCCGGGTTCGGATACAGGACTCCGGTTGTTTGGCTCTGCTTGGGGCTACACATAAGCGCCAAATAAGCGCTGCAAATGATGTATGATGTAATAGATTTCGGTCAGGGTAGCTCCGTTTGACGACGATATTCCACATTCTGGCCACGTTCGCTCCTATAGACAATCAGAGGACGACCATTTCAACCAACTTGGCTAACTTAGCTCTATTATCTTCTGAAGGCTGATAACTTCGATCGTCACAATAAACATCTCTTCCCTCATCGAGTCTATCCACTCGAAGATTTCTGCACGGTCCACCCCAAAGCCTTGTGGTGTCGTCACTCCTAAAGTCTCCTATTTCCTCCTGTTCCTGGTCCTGCATATGATGGTTCGCCACTAGCGGCTTTGGCTTCGTCTCGTGGATCCTCCGGACTTCGTACTGCTGGCCGCGCATCTCAAACTGTCTACTAAACAAATATCTCTGCCCGCGCCACTAAACAATAGTCAAACTAGTTTACTTCGGATGTATAGCGTCGGCTCCGTTAACTGATGCAAATGGCATAATAAATGCCATTAGAGCGGTTAGCGTGAGGTTGCCTAATGGAATCTAGCCGAATATAGGTGCATTGCTATTGTCTCATCCTGCGCCTCTGTCTCCAACCTCGTGCTAAACCCGTTCTAATAATATTTGAGGCCTCTCCTTCTCTGGCTGCGCTATTTATCTCGGCGCGACCTATCCACCTGCCACGACCGTCAAGCTCGACAAAGTCCGTGTCGGCTTAGTACGTGAATCGAACCACTGTGGCAAGCCAGAAAAGAGAGAAATTTGAGGCAGAGTGATAGGCTAAATGCAGAATGGAGGGGAATGGGGGAGGGGATAGGGAACGAGAGAAATGCGCTAGACGTAGAGTCGACATCCATCGATAGAATCGACCACATATTAGTGTGAGTGAACTGTTGAGTTTTTCTCATAACACAACTAACTAAATAAACGTTGTCTTTCCTTGTTTCGCACTCTCTTTATCTATCACTTCACCTTCCCATTATTAGCCTCTCGCTCACTCGAACCTCCAAGTTGCATCCCTGGGATTTGTTGTATACTTAGCTTTAATGATTCATCCCTCGGCGACTTCTACTCGGCGCCCTCACCAGCCGAGCGGCTTGAGAGACTCCATTTCGAACCCCTAACACCCCATTCACCATACTGGCAGGATCGAACATTCCAAACGCCCTCCCAGCTCTTTGTTACTCCCTGATCCTGCGCCGGGGCTTCCCTTACATTAATCTCCCACGCTAATTTTTCATCCTAGGATTATTTATCTTCAAACGTAGACCTCTCATTTTCAATTACACAATAGTGTGGAGGGGACTCGACAAATTCCGTCGTCGCCGCCGTCGGTCCCGCAATCGGCACCGGATTTACGAGGCGTGCGAAATATCTGCGGCCTGGCAAACCGTTCGCCTTATCTTTTCCGTTTAGCTGGAAGAGCCTTGCAAAATAACCAGTAATCTTTATTTCTGTTTGTACTTGCCTGGCGTGGGCTGCGTTTCTTTCCATTTTGGGACTTGGCTAATCAATCTAATTTCGTGGACGAGTAACGACTCATTTCGAGATTAGTTAAGGGAATTGATTCGTTGTATAGGTTTCGGGAATGATAAAAGGCTGGGGAATTTCGAGAAGACGGATTGAAAGTCCTCGGTGGTTGTCAAGGTGAGCTCGTTCAAGGCAAGGTTCCTCGTGAATGTTGGTTGGAACTAGAAGAATAAGGTTTGGCCGAGCGCACTGGTGAGGAATATTAGATTATTTTTGCATCTTTTCGCTCTTCTCGTCAAAATCAAGCGTGTCGCTATCTCAGATATAGCTAGCTAATCCATTTGACTGAAAATAATATCCCCTAGCACAATGCTAGTTATATACGCTCTGTAGGAATCAAAGAATCGAGAAACTGGGATGAATATATAGCCCCTTTTTGGGTTGTAACACACAGGTAAGTGGGCAGGTACGTACCATAATATCGTCTATGTCATACTGTCGTCAGATACTGGGTGGAGTCGTACCGGAAACAGGCCATTTGATTGTTGAGGTGTGTGATGTCATATGGGCTGATTTTCACACGATCTGCTCCACTTTGATCTGGATTGATGTTTCGTATCACTTTCTTGCATATTGAGTTCTCATAGAGTACCATCCATATATATGGATGGAGGGTCAGATTTTCAGCGGTCATAAGACGCAAGAAAAACGGGACCTTTTACTTACATTTTAGCACATCTCAGCAAATCGTGAGATGTAAAGACGATGTACCCTCGTGCGTGCATTTTTGCATGCAAAGATGCAAATGCACGTGATGTCTTGGGAACCGCGCCGCAGCTTGGGTTGTCCGGGAATATAGCATTTGGGTATGCATTGCCATAAAAGGAAGGCAAATATATTTATATATGCTATACGTCATTGTAATACATGGATCTTATTACAAAATATAGTAGCCGGCAACACATTTCAGAGATAGTACTATCGAGGGATATACAGACAAACAAGCAACATGGTATGGGTGGGATATCTGTTGTCCACCGGATATAAATCAGCAATAGAGTGCAGCGCCACTTGTACCCGCTAGCTAACCAATAAAAAAATCAGCACTACGTTCGCTACCGGGGAAGACACAACTTAACTACGCATTGAGAGCAGGCACGCCGCTCCAATCAATACCCACCCCCCCCCCCCTACAGGTACCATTGTCAATCAATACCAGCGTGCAAACAGCCAGGATACTCAACGTGGCTGACCTGACCTTCTTGCATGTTTGCTGCTACCGCCTCTATCTGAATACCTTTGGTTCAGTATTGAAATGGTGAGAGTATGGTAAAATGTTACCAGTGATATTTGCAGGATGGGGGGTACGTGGTGGTTGTAGGGTGAGGCCCTCCTCTGCAGCACCCACAGGGTTATAATAGGTAGGTTTCTCATGCATCTTCGCAGAGCTGAGATGCAAGCAAGATGGCACGTGATGCTGAGATGTATCAAAACGCACGAAAGAGGTAAAAACGTCACTTCTTGAGCACATTTTAGGATCCTAAAAATCCGCCTCTCCTCCCAGTGTATGGAGGATATCTCAGACCGCTCGTCACGCTTGAATATACACACGATGTTCAAGTTTCAATTCGAAGTATAGTACAGATACATCCTAATAACTACAGAAAGAAAAAACTCGAACAAACTACAAAATCACACTTGAGAAGCCGGCGAAAGGTGCGGCAGTCTCATAAGAATGAATAGAACGAAGTAGAATGCGCGCCTAGGCAATGACGCAGTAGAATCCGCCGTTGCTCGACTGATCCTGGTCAACAGGCTGCTCGACCTGGACGGACTGGGAGACGGTGTAAGAGGTGGAATCCATTTGAGATGAGAGTAG
>MU132241.1:77605-99351 GCA_015039395.1 Ceratobasidium sp. AG-I
CTACTCTCATCTCAAATGGATTCCACCTCTTACACCGTCTCCCAGTCCGTCCAGGTCGAGCAGCCTGTTGACCAGGATCAGTCGAGCAACGGCGGATTCTACTGCGTTATTGCCTAGGCGCGCATTCTACTTCGTTCTGTTCGTTCTTTTGGGGCCGCCGCAACTTTCGCCGGCGTCTCCAGTGTACTTCTGAGATTCTTTCGAGTCTTTTTGTTGTATGGTTATTTGGATGTACCTGTACTGTACTTCGGAATATATAACTAAGTGTAGCGTATATATGTGGGTACGACGAACGGTTTGAGCCTGGAGCTGGCAAGTCTCAAAATCTCTAGCCCTCCCACGTGGCTTGATACGATCAAGGAGAAGCCAGAGATGCCGAGTCAAAGGCGCTTGATGTGTATTAACCACCGGACCCTTAGAGCAAATCTCAAAACGATAGAACATTTTGCTGTTCGGATACAGATTGGATGGATGGATTAGTTTCGTTCCATGCCACTTAGAGACTCAAAGCCCCCAAACACTTCAAGCCTTGAATTTACCTTCACATAGCTTTTCTATCATTGTGTAGCATTATACAATGTATCATAAGGGGGCTTGAATCGACTTGAAGGCACCAGAGAGTGCCCCGGCGTTGCGGGGCGCGCTTTTTTTGGGCGCCGAGTGTTTGATTTAGAAAGCAGTAGCAACGTAGTAGGTGCCGTTATCACCTTATTTTATAGGGTACATGAAGTGCATGCACTCGCTAACGCTCCCATCATGCAGAGCCTTTTGGGGACGACACACGCCGAAAGCGCTGGGACGCGGCCAACCTGTATGCACATCCTAGTAAATTTAGCACGATTCCTCCCCTTAGCCTATATTATCTACTATCTTCCTCATTCTTGCGGGCATGTCATTAAAGACTCATGTATGCTACAAGACTTGGTACAGCCCGTTTTGGCACTTAATCTGCGGGATACCCAAAAACAGACATTTTTCTGTGCTTCCGTAACCGCAAAATTGATCAGAAAGCTGCACAAATATCAGTGGGTACATGCAACCTAGGTATGGTATGAGCTAATAGAGTACAAGCGCCTGCGGCGCTGCCGCTGCTTTCTAATCAAACGCTCGACGCCTACACAAAGCCCGCCCCGCAACGCCGGGGCACTCTCTGACGGCGACAGATCGATACAACCCTCCTCTTATAATGCACAGTGTCACTCACCTGTGATCCGGCCAGAGGGCCTTGAGAATCAGTCTTCGGACAGAAAATGGTCAGTGTATGCGACTGTAGGTTACAAGCTGTGTTTGTATACTGTGAGATTTATTTGATGAATTTCAGCATTCGATCCCCAAATCACAAAGAGAGACGGGGAAAGTTTCTGGTGTCGGTAATGGGGGCTGTGGCGACATGCACAGCTTCAACGGCAGCGCCGTGATACTCAGCAATGGTCATACCACTTGTCTGAATATTGGTGTGGGCCCACGAGCTTGGGGTGACATGAGTCCAATGATTACTCGGTCTCAGAACGGTTGAAAAAGGGAACTGAAATACCTTGGAGTGTCATTCCAAGCGGATCATGAGTCGAGTTTGTGAAAGAGAATGTTCTATCGTTTTGAGATTTGCTCTAACACCCCGTATCATTCTTTGCTCTCCTGCGACTAGCGTATAAAGTAGAAGTCACTAGACTTCTCGACATATCAATCACACAATATATCAGCGCACCCGCACTTCTCAACCTTCAACACATCTCAACAAATACAGTGTGCCACCTTGCTCCCCACTTTCTACCCTCTGCCGTGGACCCTCCGGTTAAGAAATGACGCACATTTCGAGGAAAAGCGGCTTGATTAGGGAGTTTAGGCTCGGCCGAAATTTCAAAATACGGTGCTTCAGTTCACTACAATCTTTCAATATAAGAGGACCGGAAACTCATGTATGCTTGTTCTATGGCTAAAATAACTCCTACTTGCACAAATTTCCGGTGCTTTTGTGGTGCTTGCTGTAGCAAGACGAGGCAGTGGAATTTCAATTTACGACCGAGCCTAAAGTCCCTATTAGGTCTGTCTTAGTGAAGGAATTGGAAAATTGCAAGCGGGAGATGAAGTTGTTCTCGGATTGCGTGATATCATTAGATTGGGAGTAGGAATGGGAAATGTTACATACTACGACTGTTCGGGCCGGCCTGGGAAGAGAACCCAGCGGAATGGAAAATGGACAGCCTAGTGAAGCTCGGCGATAGTTAATGATGGAATGAAAGAGGAGTACAGACGAAACGGAGATACAGACTTGGAAACGCAGGGTGTCGATGATGAGCAAGGCCAGCGCTGTGTGTTGGCCAAGTGCAGTGGCATATCTCTAACAACCAGCCAAGTTTCCTGTTCAGCACGACTACTCCCAGCAATTGATATACTCGGATAAGATCTGAAATGTGTATGTAAACGGGCTGAATTTTACGTCGTGTTAGCGTACAAGCGGGAAAAAAGAACCGGGAAATAGGCTGTAGGTATCAGCTTAGATACCCATATAAATGTATGGGACCCATCGAACAAATTCCTTCTCCCCAACTTGATCACGCAACACGCTCACCGCCACGTGCAGTGCCCGAGCCACTCGCCCGTTGTCCAATTTTCCGTCGTTTATGAGCTGTCCATAGACGTGGTCTGCTACGACAGGCGCGTCGCTGTCCATGATGGACCACATTGTAGCGATGACAGACGGATAGCCCGCGAATAGCATACCAGCTGCTAGGTGGATCGCCTCGTCGGGCGACTCCTCATCGCCGGTAGCTGTTTGGCACGCGGACAGGAATGCCAGACCTTTGTCCTTCAGCGACCCTTTCGTGATGTCTGCCAGACTCAACCCCCGGTCGTGCAAGTGGAAGCAGCTCTCAAGTGGCTGGCTAAGATTCTGTGAGGCGTGGCATGCGAAGTGCACTGAATTGAACTGCTTCATGGCGCTCAATACTGCCTCTGCTGTGGCTTCGTGGTTCTCTAACTGTCGGTATAGAACATCCCCCGCATGTCGTTTGATACAAGCTAGTTCTTGCTTTGTCGCTGGGAGTGTTGCTTCTTGGCTAACCGCCAGGATCGCGCCTAGCTTGTGGGGGCGAGAATCCAAGGAAAGAAGGGAACTGAGAGTAGGCGAATAAGAAGAGATAGCATAGGAGAAGAGGTTGTCTTTCGTCTCGTCGTAGCAGCCGGCAGCATGAATGGGGAGCATCGCCAGCGCACTGGTCGTGCACCATGTAATATGAGGAAGCTGGTACATAGGAAGCTTCTCCTGCATAAGATACGACTATGAATGAGATTCAAGCTCCTGAAACTGAGTAGGCTTACATCATATCCCAAGGAAGCGAGCACAGGCTTGGCAATATTGTGCCAGAGTGTAGACAAGAGGCTTTCAAGCGAGTCCTTGGATTGGCTAAGAGTGATGCGAAATCCTCGTTCTGTCAATCCTCTGGAGGTATAGCCCTTCATTTGACGCTGTAGCTTTACCGCTTTGGTGACCGAAACGTCAGGCAATGGGACGTGCGAGATCTCGTCGGTGTGGGGACGAATGATGAGGGCGTCACATCGAGATGCGTGCACGTTGACGACGACAACAGGTCCAGATCGTGCAGCAGGAAGAAGCTCGTTGGCTTTCTTTGGACGCATGAAGTTATGAAAGCCAGGAATCTGGCGAGCTTGGTTGAGTAGATCTTCGTACTGCTCTGCTAGGCGGTGATGCTGTTGAGCAATAGTTTCCAGCGTGTATGCGTCATCGATCGGAGCAGCCGTGTATGAAGTGCGCGAACTAGCGTGTTCGAGAGCAACGGCGGTATTTCCAAGGTTTGTTGCGAGCGTGGGATCAACTATGGATAAATCGTCGGACTGAGTGCGGAGCTGGAGCATCTGGTTCCAGACAATCGAGCGACCAGCTTCGAGCCACTCCAACGCCAACCCATACTCATGCACAGAAATGGCAAGAGCTGCTGCCTGTGTAGCCAAGTCGCCGATCGAACGGGTATCATCATATCGATGGCCAACAGTGGAGCCAATCCAGACAACCTTAGGGACCATATCCATCGTCCACTGATATGCAGAAAGAGAGGACGAGGGAGTGAACTGTACGCTGAGCTCCGCCCATTTTCTTGAAGCCTTGAACCTCGTTAGTGAGCCACCTGTAGGGCAATGCGCAGCCATCTGAAAGAATGAAATCGATTTGTGGATATCTGATGGATCGCCCTGATGCTCAAATCTAGTCTGGTATCCATTACCGAGGCTGTCAAGGAAATCTGACTTGTTGGCATGGCCATCCGGGATAAGTGAGACTGCCTCAGTCTGGTATGTAATCGCCTTGTCTATATCTGCTAGATCTTTGAGGTGTTGAAATCGACTTTGATGGCAGTTCCCAAGGTTGCTGAGCCTGGCAGGCCTATCTGCATGGACTTCTGCAGTCAGCGAGACTGCCTGAAATAGCGATACGATTGCCTGATCTATGTCTGCCAGTTCGCCTGTATGCTCGAATCGACGTTTATGTGAATTGCCAAGATTGTTGAGCCTGGCAGGCCTATCTGCATGACCCTCTGGAGTGAGAAAGACAGCCTGGGACTGCAGTGTGATCGCGGTTTCTATGTCCACTTGATCGCCAATGTGCTCAAACCGACGCATGTGCGAAAAGCCCAAGTTGCTAAGCCTGCCAGGCTTATCTGCATGTCCATCTGGAGTAAGGAGGATTGATTGAGATTGGAGGGTGATTGCCCGATCAATGTCCGTGTGGTCGCTTAGGTGTTCAAATCGAAGCGCATGTGAGGTTCCGAGATTATTGAGCCTGCCAGGTCTATCGGTATGGGTATCTAAAGTACGCGAGACTGCCTGAGACAGGCATTCGATCGCCTTGTCTATGTCCGCAAGCTGACCCAGATGTTGGAATCGACGCATATGCGAGTTACCAAGATTGTTAAGCCTATTGGATTTGCCTGCATGGTCATCTGGAGTCAACGAGACCGCCTGAGAATGGCATGTAATCGATTTGTTCAAATCTGCTAGGTCGCCAACGTGCCTGGATCGACTAAGGTACGATATGCCGAGGTTGCTAAGCATTTCGGGCTTGTCTGCATGCCCATCTGGGGTGAGCGAGACTGCCTGAGATTGGCATTCGATTGCCTTGTCTACGTCTGCTAGGTCGCCCGAGTGTTGAAACCGACGCATGTGCGAGCTGCCCAGGCTGTTAAGCCAGTCAGGCTTGTCCAAACGGCCATCCGGAGTAAGAATCACTGCCTCAGAATGTAGGGCGATCGCTTTGTCTATGTCCGCAAGGTCCCCAATATGCTCGAATCGATACATGTAAGAGTTACCAAGGTTGCTGAGCCTATTTGGTTTACCCGCGTGACCATCTGGAGTAAGTGAGACACCCTGAGATACGGATGCAATCGCCTTGTCTACGTATTTCATGTCTCCAATGTGCTCGAATTGAAGCAAGTACGCGCTGCCCAGGTTGCTGAGCCAGCTAGGCTTGCCTGCATGTTCGTCTGGAACAAGTGAGACCGCCAGAGAATAGTATACCGTCGCCTGGTCTATGTCTGCTATGGCACCAACGTGTTGAGATCGGCGCATGTGTGCGGTGCCAAGGTTACTAAACCTGCCTGGCTTAGCTTCATCACCATCCGGGGTAAGCGAGACCGATTGGGAAAGACAGTCGATCGCCATGTCCGCGTCCGACAGGGCGCCAGTGTGCTCGAACCGAGATATGTGGGAAATACCAAGGTTGTCGAGCCAGTCAGCCCTGTTTGCATAGTCATCCGGGATCAGAGACATGGCGTGAGACAGGTAAATTATCGCCCTGTCGATATCCGCAAGGTTGCCGAGGTGCCGAAATAGACTCATATGCAAGTTGTAAAGTTTACCTAGCATAGCAGGTTTGTCTAGGTGATCGTCTGGAGTAAGGGAGGCTGCCTTAGAATGACATGCGATTGCCTTGTTGGTATCTGCAAGATTACCCGAATGCTCGAATCGCATCCAGAGTGAGCTTCCGAGTTTGCTGAGCATTCCAGGCTTGTTCAAGTCATCATCCAACGCAAGGCTGACTGCCCGAGAGAAACACCCAATAGCCTGATTTATCTCTTCAAGATTGCCCGATGTACCAAACTGCGTCATCAAGTGTTCAGCCAGGAAAAGTAGGACCGTTCCCTCGTCCGGAGTCTCACTGGCGTTCGTAACTGAGATCTTGATTTGGCCGAGCGATTGAGTCAGATCGTCTAGCATGGCAGAAAATTCTTCATTGCTGGGCGTTAAATGATCTTCTTCACCAGTGTCGGATTTTAGGTGTCCTAGCGAAAGAACCTCTGCTTCGGTACTTGAGCTCTGTACTGGTTTCGTTGCCGAATCAACCCCTTCAAGCTCCTTCAGGTGCGTAGGCTTCAGAAAGCAACAGAGCCCATATCAAGTTGATGATGACTCAGGGTATTGATGTGGACGTACGTTGGGATCTGCTGACCTGTTGCGTAAACGGACGTTAGCATTATACTACTGGATGGGGGAACCGAATATACAAACCCTATTATTTCTGCTACGTCAGACATAAGTGGAGAAACGGAGTTTTTTTTAGGTGCGTGGGAGCCGTCGGAGCGTCACGCAGTGCTCGGCCAGGGACCCGCCCGGCGCTTACGGCCAACAAGGTTCGGCGCTTCGAGACCCTTATTGCTCCTCGCCTCATCCTCACCCACCCTCCATCACCACTGGTGTCTTTCCTTGTGCCTGCGGTTTGCATCACTCTCTATCCCGACCCACAAGCCCTGATGATTCGAGCGCCATTTATACTCGTGCGCCTCCCCCACTCTTGCGAGAGCTCAGCAGCCGTAAGTATGTCACACGCTTCATGTAGATATAAAATATCATAGTACCGCATATATACTCCATTCCCATCGAACTTCCAAAAAGCACGTAGCGCCGGACCCATGCCTCTTCTTGTAAGCTTAAATAGCTCGGCGGGAGGAGAGCGATGGTCTAGGGGATGCCCGTGGTCTCGTGTTCTGTAACGGATATGGTACTGCATCGAACCACGTGATCGCTTACTGTTTGTGTATGCCTGTACTCGAGCCGGTTTCCTTTAAAGGACCCGGCTCGCCATTTGTCCCCCTGTTTCCGTTCTTACTGCGAATCAATAAGTGCTACGATTGTTCACTCTCGCGGCGACTACGTCGCCGCCTGTTACTATCTACACTCGACTCGTATACGGAAGCCTATCATTTTTGAACATACCAATCACAACCCGTTAGTGAGCCCCACTAACTAAAACTTTTATTTCTATTTTCCGAAACCGTACACGGGTTGGCCTCCGTCGTACACCCAACATACCTCACACCCGCGATCGCATAACTACTTACCCCTTAGTCATGAGCAGACAACTCCGAAGTGGGCGCGCGTACGACGCTGAAAAAGCGCCGGCGCCTCCCAAGCCCTCGAATCGCAAGAGAAAGGGCAAAGAAACAACAATTAGTGAGCATGCTATGACTACGAGGACGAATAAGCTTACATTCGGGTCATTGGACCCGGTGGAACATGTCTCGGAGACTCCCCCAGTCGTCGTCCGCGGCGCTGGGAAGAGGCGCGGCGTCGCCTTGGACGAAGACGCGACAGTCAAGATGTCGCCATTCCTATATGCGTCGATACACGGACGCCCACCGCCGGTCAAGAATAATCGGCGTCTCATTACCGCTCCCGAGAGCGATGCCCGCATCGACGCGGATGCCCCTGCTGTAAGGGACGTGAACAGACCAACTGTTCAGGCTGCCAACCGTGCGCTCGGGCTGGGGATCGACCCTAGCCCTGATGCAGCCGACAGTGCGCCGGCTGCGAGTAACGCGCCATCGGTGAAGACACCACCGAGTGGTACGTCTAGAACGGCTGGCGAGGCCTCGTCGGACGACGAGGTTGACCTGTATATAACAGCAAGGACTAGTCGCGTAAGGAGCGTTAGCCCTCATAGTGATAGCAATATACAAGTTAGCCAAGAACAATATAGAATAGAAAGCTCACCGAGCCGTAAGCAACGCAAGAATAAGCGAAGAAAGAGAACGAAATCGCTACCGGGGGAATCCAGTAGCCCATCCCCCCATCAATCTCACGCGGCGGTGACGGACTGGGAAGCTGAAATGAGATTGGCCGAAGGTCTGCCGGGCAGAGCATCGTCTCTACCGGACATAGATCCGACATGGGTCAATCCCAACTGGTCGCGTTCGGCATACGATGTAAGGGACTCACAAGGCTCGGGTAATGAGACCGAGACGACCAGTGTCGCCGTTAACGCATTGATCTACGAAGTAGAGGAAAACTATGTATTCAGCGATAGCGAATACGCCGACGTACTTAAAAACTTACGGTCTGAAACATCCGGAACGGACCGTAACAGCCAGACCTCGGGAGCAGGCCCATCAGGTCAAAGACGCAACCCTAAAGTGACGGTTGAGGACGTCGAAGACGAAGAGGATGGCAACTGGAGCGTACCTTCAGATGCACCCAGCTCAGCCGCAAGCGCCGCTCCCAAAAGCAAAGGCAAGGGGCGAGCTAAAAAGAACAAGAAGAAGAAGAATGTCAGGATGCCCGAACTGGGCGTCGAAGTAGACGACCTGAGGCGTGCAGACCGGTCAAAGGCCGACAAAAGACGTTCCAGCGGCCGGTTTGACCCAGCGAGGCTGGAGCAGACGCCCCAAGGATTCCGCACAGGCGGATACTTAGAGATGATGCATGGCGACATCTCCCGGCCCGCATTCACCACGCATAAACCAACAGCCAAGGGTCACTCACATGCACGGTCATCGCACACGAGCTCGCGCACGACTAGCCGAGCGGAGTCTGAAGGGCGCGGGGGCAATCGAGGCGGAGGCGGTGGAAATCCACCACCCCGCCGACCCGCGGAACCTTCGGAGCCGTCGGACGACGATGACGACGAAGCGAGCAGCGAGTCGGGTGACGGAACCTACCGTGGCGAGGGAGCCCCTGGTGAACCGGAAGAGCCAAGCTCAGACTCTAGTGATAGTAGCGAGAGTTCCTCATCCAGTAGCGACGATGAGAACGCCCGCCGGCTACGCCGTAGACTCAAGAAGATGAAAGCTAATCAGAAAAGGCTTGAGAAAAAGATCACCGCACAAGCTCGCTCGGGATATAAAGCGCAAGCACCTAAGTCTTACAATGGCGAGGCTAACTTCGATAAATTTGAGCATTTTATCTTTACATTTGACAATTGGTGCTTAGACACGAAACTGAGCGGACGAATGCGTGTACGCAACGTCAGTCGATTCCTAGACGACAAAGCGTCAGTGTGGTATATGTCCAATGTTGCCCCTAACATAAATTCATATGATATGACTCGCGTGTATCAGGGATTGTTCGACTATTGCTTCCCGCCGGATTTCAAGGAAAATCTACGTCGTAAATACATGCAAAAGCGGCAGAACGACCAAAGCGTACAGGACTACTTCGCTGAAGGAGACCTCATGCGCAGACGTCTGAAAGTTACAGACGAACAGCACGTACAGCGTATGTGGGATGGCGCTGCTCGTTATATTAAGGCGGAGTGGGCGATAAAGGGAATTCTTCCAGAAAACACAACGATCGAGGAATTACGCACCACCGCCCTAGATATCGAGCGGGCCCACAAGATACGCAAGTCAGTTGAGCAGCATGACGACAACGGCAGAGGCGGTAAGCGAGACCGATCTAAGAGTCCAGATCGCAAGTACGACGGCAAGCGAGACCGATTCCGCCGTAATAAAAGCGATGAAAGTCGCCGAGACAACCAGAAGGGCTCCAAGGGTAGCACCCACGGTCGCGAGCGCGCTGAAAACTGGAAGAAAGCGAAGCGAAGCACGCCAAACCCAAAGTCAGCCAAGACAGACAAGGAGCGTGACGATTATCGCGCCTCAAACAAGTGTTTCGAGTGTGGAGAGGTCGGTCATATGGTCAAGGACTGCCCGTCCAAGAACCGAGCAAGACCCAGCCATCTGAGATCAAACGCAGCGACTCTTAAGTCAGAGGCAAAGATAAGAGCATCGTCGGTCCTGCTTAAGGAGCTGCAAAAACTGTCCGACGTCAAGGACGCCGTCGAAGTGTCAGCTTTACGAGTGGACGCTCAGACGGTAAATCCTGGCAAGAAGTCAAAGCAAGCGAAGGGTCAACAGTTTATCGAACGCAACGCTACTCGAGTAAAAGACTTGTCACGTAAAGTGCCGAATACTTTAATAGTTCAGGCGGAACTTGAAGGCGAGTGCATTCGAGTTCTGTTAGATTCAGGAAGTCAAGCTGACTTGGTGTCAACCACTATTGTCGATCAGCTTAAATTGAATAAATGCGCGTTGACGAAGCCGCTACAACTGCAGATGGCCATGTCTGGATCTAGAGGCACCTTGATGTATAATGTTCGGGCTAAACTTAAATATCAAAGCGTTGATGAATACCGAGAGTTTGACGTAGGGAACCTGGAGAGTTATGACATGATACTAGGAACGCCGTTCCTCTACCAGCATAGCGTACGCTTGAGCTTCAACCCAAACAGTATATACATTGGATCTAGTAAAGGGCTACCTATGGAGGGCGACAACGTGCTACAGATTAGTAGCTTATCAGCCGATGTCCTTGAGAGCAGGATGGAGGAGCTACGCGCGTCGCTTAGGGACGAAGCAGTAGAGCTATGCAAAACAGTAGCAGAGACGCCACTGCCTCCATTGAGAAGCATCAATCATTCGATACCATTAATTGACGAAAATCTAAAGTACAAATTCAGACCATCCCGGTGTCCCGAGGCGCTCAAGGCCATATTCGAGAAGAAAGCCCGAGAATACCTGAACGCCGGACGTTGGAAGTTAGTTACGGGCACTAATGCGATACCAATGCTATTCCTACCTAAAAAGACTAAGGACGGGTCTGTCCAAGTGCGTACCGTGCTCGACAAGCGAGAGCAGAACGCAAACACGCGCAAATTGTCGTCGCCGTTGCCTAACATAGAGGATATCCTGTCAACGGTGTGCAGACATAAGTATCGAACGGTACTAGATGGGAAAGACGCTTACGAGCAAATTAGGGTCGTCGATGAGGACGTACACAAGACGCTATTCCATACGCCGTTGGGCACGATGGTCAGCTTGGTAATGCAGCAGGGCGACTGCAACGCTGGAGCTACGTACCAAGGCCTGATGAACCAGCTGTTTGCACAGCATATAGGCGTCTTTATGTTCGTTTACCTGGACGACATAATAATATTCTCCGATACTATCGAAGACCATGTTAAGCACATACGAATCGTCTTCGGAATACTAAAGAGGGAGAAGTTTTACCTGAGTCCCAAGAAGATGCAGTTCTTCGCCAGGGAGCTGGCCATCCTAGGTCATATAATAGACGATAAGGGGATAAAGATGGATCCTAGCAAGGTTGAAAGTATCAGCAAGTGGAAGACACCGAATAGCAAAGACCAACTAGCTAGCTACCTGGGAGCGTTGGGATACCTGGCGCCGAATTGCCCAGGTATTCGCATACCAATGGCCGTACTAACAAAGAGGTCAAGCGGTACCGCCCCGTTTAGATGGGAAGGCACTGAGGAAAGGGCCTTTCGGGAGACGCAGAGAATAGTCGAAGACTATCGTGAGCACCATAGAGTTGCTCTGCGATACGGAAAAGACGCACCACCAGTATACTTGATAACGGACGCCAGCCTAACAGGCGCGAGCGGATTCCTGTGTCAAGGGAACGACTGGAAGACGGCAGCCGTTATAGTATTCTGGTCTGGCAAGTTCAACTCCAGTCAGCAGAACTACTCGGTCACGGATAGGGAGGGACTGGCCATCGTGTCGTCCGTTCGCAAATTTCAGTCACTGTTATTCGGTATAACATTTATCATACTCACCGATCATCGAGCGTTAGAGCACCTCATGATACAAAAAAGTGTGTCGCCGCGTCAGGCCCGTTGGACCGATTTCCTCAGCCCATTCGATTTCAAGATAGTGTATATTGAAGGGACTAGTAACGTGCTTGCCGACGCACTTTCGCGCATGTATAGCAATGAATCGGACGGAACGGTTAGGGCTAAGAGCGAGTATGTACAAGAGGACTTGAGCGACGACAACAGTGAATCGCACGATGAGAGCGTCACTCGGCCGATTATCTCTGGGTTGGCGGCCGCCGTGTCGGCGGAGAGCGGCCTTCACTCGGAGGGCGTGCGACGGAATCCTGCTCGCAATCGTATTGCTCCGAGGAGATATGACCCAGAAATTCCTGGAATCGATGCGAGCGGGAGCAAAACGAAACGCAGCGGCGCGCGTAAAGACAAACCTATTCAGCCGGTCCAACAGTTGCCGGCAGGGCCTGAGGCTGCGCGGGGAGTCCCCGCAGAGGTGCCAGAGGGTTCTGAAGGCCCAACGATGGGCGTTGAGCCGGAGGGCGAGATGGAGGGGCGTGAACGCTCCCAAAATTCCCCCCAGACTAAGTCACAATCCGACAAGTCGGATGCCGCGCATTTAACCGCACTTGTTACGGAAATAGACACGCTGGACGCCATACGCAAGGGCTACGAGAATGACAGCCAGTTCGCTAGCATTTTCAGCGATGTAAACCAATTCCCGAGCTACAGCATAAGCGACAGCCTACTCTACATGAACGAGCACGGAAGATCGTACTTATGTATCCCTGATGTCGACATAGGCGAATATAACGTTCGCTCCTTGCTCATATCTCACGCACATTCGATACTGTCACACTTAGGCAATCGAAAAACATACGCATATATGCGTGAAAGCCTGTGGTGGCGAAATATGGCAAAGGACGTAGAGGCGTTCTGCGCATCATGTACGCTGTGCGCGTCGTCAAAGACACCGACACAGCGTCCGTATGGCCTGTTAAAGCCTTTACCCGTACCCCAGTACCCCTGGTCACAGATCGGCGTCGATTTCATGGGACCACTGCCACAAAGCAGAACCCTTACGGGTCTATTTGATATGATCTGCGTGGTCATAGATCACCTGACGCTTATGGTCCACATAATACCGACGCGGCAAGACTACACGGCTAAGGATGTTGCCGAAGTAATGTACACAAATATATATAGGTTACACGGGATACCAGACGTCGTCGTGAGCGACAGAGATAAGCTCTTCACGGCACAATACTACCGAGAATTGCATGAGCTGATAGGAACGGAGCTGAAGTTTTCATCGTCATATCACCCACAGACCGATGGTCTAACTGAACGAGCCAATCGAACGATCATGGGGCTCGTTAGGACGTGCGTGAATCCGGCGCAACGGGACTGGGCGACTAAGTTACCGGGAGTGGAATTTGCAATTAACTCAGCGAGGTCTGAAACGACAGGTTTCAGCCCGTTTGCCCTCAACTACGGCAGATTACCGCGCCCGATGTTGGTGAGAACCCAGACGGATTTGTATGGCGTTCGCGAGGCGGCCTTACAAATTAAACACACGCAAAGCATGGCGCACGACGCGATCATAGCGGCGAGGCCTAGCCAAACAATAAGCGCAAATAAACGCCGACGGCTTGAGCCATTCAAGGCGGGAGACTTGGTGTTTGTGTCCACCAAGAATATTAGCATACCCGAAGGGAAGGCTCGTAAATTAGCTCCTAAATACATTGGTCCTTACAAGATCGAGCAAGTTATAAAGGAAGGAGCGACTTATCGCATTGATCTGCCGCACGAGATGCGGAAACGAGGCATTAGAGCAACATTTCACGCGTCACTCCTAAAGCCGCATATTCCCAGTGAGGATCGGCGGTTTCCTGGCAGGAATTACCAGCAGGTGATTAGTCTGGAAGGGGACGAAGACGACTGGGCCGTCGAAAAGATCGCGAACCATCGCGGCAAAGGAAATAGCGCGATGTTTGAGATAACATGGCAGAGTGGGGACCAAACCTGGGAACCACTTAGTGTAGTTAAACATTTAGAAGCCCTTAGGCAGTATTACGAAGCCCTGGGAATCAGTAGAGCGTCAGATTTACCGTGGAAGGATGACACTGCGGAAAGCGATGGACAAACAAGCGAAAGCGAGTCTGAAAATTTGAGGAACGCATGCGTGCAAGTACTTAATAGACCGAAAACTGAAGGTTCCCCTTCAAGCGAACTACCCCCCTTGCTCGCTTCTCACTTGTTCGGCCTATCTATTAGCTGCTTGCTTTATAACTTTATCTATTCTAGTTACACTACATCATGTCTGACTACCGCCGAGACAGCTACAGCGACCGCGACGTCGACGACTACTCGGATCACCATCCAGGCAACAACCGTCGCGACCACCGCGGACAACCACCGATCTATCGAGACGATCGCCCGGACCACGGAGCCGACATTCGTAATCGCCGTCGCGAAGCTCGAGCCCGTCAACCTACGATGGAAGAGAACCTTGTGTCTCTCGCGTTACTTAACGCCCGAAACGAACGCGACCGCAATCGATATGACTTCATCAATCGAGGGGTCCGACCGTATCATCCGGTTAGACGTGGCACGCGCGGAGGAGCGCGCCGCCATGGCCACAGAGGCCCACCCCGTATGCCGCCTCACGGCGATGATCCTGTTAGTAAGCAGCGCGGAAAGGAATAGATTGCATCGAGACTTACAGCTGATCGATCGCATTAAAGGGTCCCGCGGCAAACGCGGGCGCTCGCCGAGCAGCGCCTCAGGCGATGAACCGAAATCGACAAGGACCGATCGACAGGGCATTCCAGGCCCATCGCGCGGAGCCAGCCCCGAACGCGGACGGCTTCTTAAGCGCAGCCGCGGATCGCCTGACGTATCGCCTGGACACGGTGCACACGATAATCGACGAAGTTATCACGTCAGCAACCGAGTTGAGAGGTCAGTGTCTGAGGGCGAGCTTACGGGTTGGCGAGGAGGAAGCTCGGGTCATCGGTCGCATGGCGCAAGCCATGGCGACGACATCGGGTACCAACGCCGCCGTGGCGAGGGACGCGGAGACGACATCGACGACCGACTCGAGCGACTCGACATTCGAGGATCCGTCGCCGGGTCCGAGCGCCGAGGAGCTTCAGGTGCAGATTCGACTGCTGATCGTCGAAGCAAACCGTCTTCCTCCCGTCGAAGCGATCGATCGACCGTGTCTGAACGATCGGTTCATCCAGCTTCAAGAGCTCCTTCAGTTCTACGACAGGTTCCTGACTCGAGTACTGTCGGGGCCGACAGTGAATCCGAACAGCCGGATAGTTCCGGGACCGAAGGGCCGGGCACCGATGATGGCATACGACGCCGTCAACGAGATGGAGGACCTACTGGCTCGTCTGATCGACTTGCAACTCGAGCCGACACCATCCCCGAGCCCGAACTCACCGAAACACTCGAAGAACGATTCATCGACTACGATGCCGGCGCAGCCGCTGGAGTCGAGATCGGCACCGGAGGCGGAAGCGTCGACGTCGTCATGGCAGACCAGGCCGTTGTCCCAGCGTGCGAGCCGCAGCGCTTCGTCGCTCCGAAGGATCTCGAGCTTAGGAAAAAGGGTAAGGCGGTCAGTGAGTCGGATTCTGACCCCAAACGACCAGGAAAAGGAAAGGGAAAGGGCAGCGTCGAATGAAGGGGAGGGGAATGGGAACGAGGATTAGGTGGCTGGTAGCCACCTGGAGGGCGAGTGTAACGGATATGGTACTGCATCGAACCACGTGATCGCTTACTGTTTGTGTATGCCTGTACTCGAGCCGGTTTCCTTTAAAGGACCCGGCTCGCCATTTGTCCCCCTGTTTCCGTTCTTACTGCGAATCAATAAGTGCTACGATTGTTCACTCTCGCGGCGACTACGTCGCCGCCTGTTACTATCTACACTCGACTCGTATACGGAAGCCTATCATGTTCTTGCGTATGGCTCGTCACGAACTACAGCTCTCAAGAGCTTATAGAATATCTGCACACAATGTGCACATCATTCATCGCTGCGTCCTAGAATACTTCCGAGTTTACTATGAAGGTTAGGGAGTCGATACCTTCACCGCTCGGCGATTGTGGGGAGCGCTTGGCAGTGTTGAGGACAGTAATCCGCCCTTTGTATTGTTGAGTTCTTTCGGAGTGCATTTTCATCGCCGCATGGTGCAATCTGAACCACTCCGCTCTTCTTGTTGGTAGTCTCCATGCGTGTGAACGAAAAATATGTAATTAAAGCCCCCGGGTATACCAATACGACGCAAACTATACGGAAATCATGAAACCCAGGAAAGAAGTGTCTAGAAAACACAGATTTTAGACGAGGGTAGCCCTCTCGATCGAGAAGGCTCCGCTCTCCTCGTTCTCCACAAAGTTCCAGCCAGTTACGTCGTCCAGCTCGTTCAGGTTACACTCCCAGATCGCGTCCGTCTCCACTTCCCCTCGGAGCATTTGCGAAGCTGTTTCAAAGATACAAAGCTTAGTAACTAACATGAGTATAGTTGAGCAAGCAGGGAAACCAACCTTTGTAATCACGAGTGACGTAGGCAGTGAGAGTCGGCGTGAACTGAGCGCTAATGTTGGACCCGGCCCTAAAGATCTCACTGTCAGTATCATTTCAACTAAATCATCAAAAAAACGCCTACCCCACACCCTGCCACACAAGAGTAGGCTCGTAACGCTGGTCGATTCCCTCGCCCTTCACGAAGCCTACAGAAATCGGAATTAATAAATCGTTCGCGTGAGGTGGTAATTGTTCTCACCGATGCTTAAGTTCGCGCGGCCCCGCGTATTGTTCTTGCACACCAACAGCTTCGTCCCGCTTGCCTGGCTATTCTTCCCGAACCGCTTTCCGCCCTCCCCAGTGAGACTACTGATATCACCGCTCCTAACCTCCACCCATGCTGCAGAATCAACCAGGTTGTCTTGGTCCTGCAGAATAGACCATGTTAGACGGTGATCAGAACAGCACGACTGAGAGCTTACGGTCTGAGCATATCCGAAAGCGAGGCGTGCATTGTACTGGATGCTAGCCTTTGCGTGTCCGCGCGCACGGAAGGTGATTACCTCTGCATTACTGCATTAGTTACAATCGGCGCAATAATGCGAAAAAAGAGACTGACTCCAGACGACTGGGAATTGGTCCCGAAAGAGCTTGCCAGAGTTGGGAGGCTGGAACATCAGCATGATAGTAGTGTCCCTAATGTCGAAAGGCTAATTAGTACTACGATGCTTTGCAGGATGAACTTCTGACGCACTTCTGGAGCCCAAGGGCGTAGATATTCAGAGTCTTGCTGGCCATTTTGATCAAGCGAAGTAGAGGAGTTGGAAGGTTGAGAGTGAGGGGTGGAGTTCGCTCGCTGGGTGAAGCTGGGAAGAGGATGCCGAGCAAAGTCCACATAACCCCGGTTTATATAGACAAAGTGCCTAGGTATGTTTTGCCGCAAGATCCTAGACCATACCGCCTAGCCGGAGCCGGAGCCCAGTATCCGTTGTCGGGGGCGGCCCAGTACCTTCTCATCACCCAAATATTTGGCAGCAAAGAGTCTTCCCAGGCACAGTCTTTTTCATAATGCAGATGTTTAAAGGTTCAACACGGAGGGAAGACATTCCGGGACAGCAGACATGCGCCGGTGTCAGAGTTCGTGGTGGTCGCAAGAGGTTGCCGAGTTCGGACGAAAGGCTCCGGCATCAGGGTGGCTGTTTGGCTGCATTTGATCCATTAGTCATCAACAAAAGCTTTGAGCTTTTAGATGACGTAACACACTACATGTACCCGTTCGAGGCCTAAGACTACACCAGACTCTCTTACTGTACTTGCTTTAGTAGATGGTCAGAGGGTTAGTACAACAAGATGGATAATTAGTTCTTCTTTTCTTCCGCTCGAAGGGCCGTAGGTCGAATTATAACGTGACCGCTTTCTTTTCCATTGCTAAGTCTGTCTCGTCGGGACACTTTTTGTCTGGGAATCAAATCCAACAATTTCTTGTAAAGAAATCCGTGCCGTATCATTTTTTCTATTCCTTCCATGATTCTTTCCCGGTTTGGTCTGATTTTTCATTGCATATGAGCCAGCCATTAATTCAAAAAAACGTGGCATACACGCGCATATCATTTCAAAAATTGTAGCTATTCTAATATAATACAATTCGTATCTACTTCACTCGGCCCAAACTAGGTGCTTTGATTGATTCAATCAATGGGAACATCGCGACGACGCAAGCGGATTGTCACATCGCTCATGAGCTCCCGGCTCCCAAACAAGGGGGTGTATACCATTTTATGCTTTCCGTTAGCGTTAGCCCCTGTCTGAACGAGCTCCACATCGAAACTCTCGAAAAGCGTCGTAATAAACGTCGTGATCATCCGATATGCAAACATCCGGCCGGCACACTGATGCGCACCCACCCCAAAGGATGGCTGCATCGACGAGTTCATGTTGAGAGGCGGCGCGCGCACCGAGTCCAGTCTAACGCCCTTGCTAACTCCAGGTTTGTACTCCTCCTTGCTGACAAAAGGTGCGCGGTAGTATCGCGTCGGATCGTACTTCTCGTAATCGACTCCGTAAAGCTCATGGTCGTTTCGGATGGACTCGGTTGTGACCGTAACGAAGCCTCTCGGGATGACGCGTGGCTCGGAAGATCCCTCGGCAGGAGGAAGGACGAACGGCTGTTCGGCCCAACGGAGCCAAGTGCCAATGGGATGAATACGAGCCGTTTCGGTAAAGCACGCGTTCAAAAAGTCATGATCTTCCACCCGGGGAGGCTCGTCGGGTCCGATCTCACGAGCAACGGCGGTGATGCGGTCGATATCAGCTCGAACGCGATTTACATGAATCGGGTCTTGAGTGAGAAGATCGTGCATACACCATGCACCTCGACCGGCTGTAGACAGGAAACCGGCAAAGAAGAGTCTAAGTGATGAGCGGTCAGTATCCGTGCATGTTGAGCCTTTGTACTGAGCTCTTACCCGTATATGCGCCTCGCGACCTTTTCGGAATACTCGTGCAGTTGCTCCTCCGACGCTTCCTCGAGTTCATCACGAGACCATGTAGTCTTGATGATGTACCTAATTTCACAGGGAGGTTATTAATATATTATCAATGTGACAAACTGCTCACCCTAAAAAATCATCTGCAACTTCGTCTTCGCCGACTGTGAGAAGCTCCCGGATACGAGCAATCGCATAGCCACCGACGCAATCTAGAACCTCATCGCGGTCACGTTTGCGGCGACGCTTTGTAGCTGTCTCCCATGGGATTAAGACGTTCCCCAAGTCGCCGTTGACCTGACAACACAGTAAGTAGGATCTATCGGTGAGTTTCATACTCAGGACATACCTCCATAGACCTCATGCGTTCCTGGATATACCCTGAATGAACCTTCGCCAACGTAGGTGATACCAAAGAAAAGCACGCCATACGGAAAATCGAGAGCGAGAGCAAAGGCTGAAGTGCCAGTGGCTCCGACCAACCATGACCAAACTCGGGCACGGTGTCCTTGAGTTCGGTCCGGATAGAGTCTCGGATGTAGACATACAAGGCGGCTTGAATCTGGTTCAGACGCTGGGTGGTAAGAGCTTCGCGGACCTCGTTTGCGTTGGACGAGAAGAGCTCGGCGCCAACGAGGGGCGTAACGATCCGCTTGTAGCCCTCGATAATTTCGAGTTCGCGAGTGGAGCCCTTGGCGAAGGCTGTAATCATGGTTTGGCCACGGAGAAACGTAACGTTTTGCCCGAGCACAGTGGTGGTAAACACCTCTCCCTGGAAGAGCTTCATTAAGAACTGATATCGTAAACAATCATCAAATGTCTACTCACAAGCTTTTCATGCGTATCCCATGGCCAGGTGACGGGGTGGAGCAAGAGTGCTTGGAGGTTGCCAATCCATGGAATGAGATGAGGGGCGCGAGGGATTGTACCGCGATCACGTTGGGAGTGGAGATAAGTCTTCCAAGCGACATGCAAGAATCCAATCGACAAAAGAGACAAAATCACCGAAGAAAAGGAAATGCCTTGTAGCTTCAGCGTCGCGGGGATGAGCTGAAAGGCATCGAAGCCCGTTGCAGGGTGAGTGTACGACATGATGGCGATATTGGACAGTGGTGCGGAATAAAGCCAATAGTTAGACATTTTATACAAGTACTCATCCCGGATTTGCATATATTTACGGAGAAGGAAGCCCAGCCTACCTCGCGGTCGCGTAAATTGCCATGAGCCCGTATGGCGGGCGAACTAGCCCAGAATACACATCGTACGACGTTCCGTATTGGACAAAGTGCATCATGTCCGATTCAATGCAAAAGGCAGGTTGCGTACTGCATTCTGGGGGAGTCATGATAGGGAACCAAACAATCAGCCATATTGATCATCTGGCGGCAAGTTGAGATTACTGATTCGCGGTGTCCGGGGGTGGGGGTGATTGATCATCGGGGCAAAGCGCCGGTCAAGGCGGAGCTGCGGATGACGGCGTTCTCGCGGAGGCCCAGCCACTTGCCAACGCACCCTCGGGCATGTTAATCACTCGGATCATAGTGTGCATGCATCTCACAGCCAACTGTGGATCTGGATGAATAGACTCGCGATGTGGTGCCAAAGCGCATTTTCAGCCAATGACAAACCTGCGCGATCTGGCATGCTTGCAGCTCGCACCATGAGCAAGTCGTTCGTTCATGCCCACCTCTCTCGACTTTTCACCCTGTATATTATCTATAATAATTCCGATTTACCTCGCCGTTACCCTCGCATACAACCTCACCTTCGAGATGTTTTGGAGACTATTCCATTATTCTACTATCCAACGCTATAATCACGTCGGACCAAACAGTGAAGAGCCGTGGGCATTGGTTACGGGAGCAAGCGATGGCATAGGCAAAGGGTAAGTATTCGTCATTTATAACATTAAGCCTGTTTCAAACCAAACCTCTACCTCTAGCGTGTCGAAAGAGCTAATGGCACAAGGGTTCAACGTCCTCCTCCATGGAAGGAACGAGGCCAAGCTCCACAACGTCCGACAAGAGCTTTTATCGCTCTATCCTGCTCGTTCAGCCTCAATTTTTGTTTGGGACGCGACCACACCATTGAGTCCCGGTGGCCTGAATCTTACTACCGCATTGCTTACCCATATCAACGCCAATAACATCTATCTCACAGCTCTAGTCAATAACGTGGGCTATACTTCCAACTTCCATACATTCATGTCCCAAGACCCGCGCGAAATCGACGCAGTCGTCAACCTGCAGGTCTTATTCCTCATCCACATCACTCGGGCCGTGCTTCCTGCTCTATCCGCGAACCAACCAGGGCTTATCATCAACGTGGGAGGTCTCACTGGGCTCTTCCCTACTGCCTTCCTCGCCGTACATTCAGGAGGGAAGGCCTTCCTGGCTAACTTCTCACGTGCGCTCGCGATCGAACTCGAACTAATCAGGGAGCCGCCGGTGGACATCGAGTGTATCGCTGTAGATGTGCATAACGTGGCGACGAATTCGAACGGGAGCGACGTTTCGTTTTTTACTCCTTCAGCCGATCGAATGGGTAGAGCGATTATTGGAGTCGTTGGATGTGGTCACCGGTCTGTGACGGCCTATTGGAAAGCGGAAATGGTAGAGTACGTATTACGGTGTTTACCATCGAGCTGGATGGATTCGTTGCTTGCTGGGGAGATGTTGAAAATGAGAGCACGTGAACTTGCCTCTAAGCGAGACAGATACCTTGATGTAAAATAGAATTTTATTAATGTAGTGAATTGTTGGAGTGATTCAAAGGGGAATGTTAAATTGTACCAAAGTCGCTTCACGCTTTCCAAGTCATTCAATACTAAGGAGAAATTGAAATATAGCGACTTCACTTAAACCAAGACTTC
>MU132241.1:99716-110204 GCA_015039395.1 Ceratobasidium sp. AG-I
CATATCCACAGGCTGCCAGGCGGGATTTTCTCCTCTCAGCCACATCCCAGTGAGTCGCTCGCGTGGCAAGAGCGGGCCACCAACGACCACAGATACAACCACCCAAAAAGTCCACTTTTTGTGCGCTCGGATGTCACCTCTCTTGACAGCTAGTATCGAGAGCAAGATATGGGAGAGCGTGATTGTGGTGCCAACATGGAAGAGCGAGAACTTGCACAACATGCCTGGTGCGAACGATGGTGACAGGCGACACATAAAATCTAGATAGGACCCAAAGACTATTTGAGGAGAATTACTAGGTTTCAAAGCGTTCTTGCGTACCTTGAGACTCATCCTTCCGCCTGAGCAGCTTGATGCCGTACGTGACACCGACGCCCACTGTCATTAGTGCAATGAACAACTTTCCAAGTACTCGATGCGCCTTAGTTCCTTTCTTGGCACGCATGAGCGGAAAGGCAATGAAGAATGTGGGGACGACGCAAGCGAGATGAATCAGGAGCGGTATGTGTAGTTTCAGCTCATGACGTTGTTCTAGCAAAGTTAACGGGGGGTTGGAAGTAGGAGGTAAGATGCTGAGTGTAGCTTGGTATATGCAGCCCAGGTCGCATGATACGAGCCCGCGCAAGAACGTATTGTTGAACATATGCATATCGAATAAGCTAGCCAACGTGAAAGTTTCTACAGCGGGGACTGGGTAAAGGGGTACTAGCACCAAGCTATGTGGGCCAACGTAAAAGTTGATATCATACGAAAACAGTCTACAATGTACAACAAAGGTGCGGAATCCTGGGCCTCTAGCGGCGCTCGTTTGAGCCAACTGCGATCATGGCGGTGAGCCCCAGTAGCATGTATCACCCGAGAAATACTATGGCTGGGTGATAGCACTGGACGGCTTCTTCAAGACTAAGCCATGCGTACACATGCATAGGAAAATCGGGCAGGGTTTCCGGCAACCATACACACGTCCGAGTGACTAAAGGTACGCGATATAATAGAATTTTATTCGTAACAGTCTACAGTTACCTTGCCGAAGAAGCCTGCCTGGTAGCTATTGATAGACGCTAAAGAAGTGAGATTCGGGCATTCTTTCGCATTACCTCCAGATTTGGCACGGAAATAGCCCACTCAGGCCAGAATAAGATGGTTCCGTTCGCGGTAATCTCTCGTCAAGGTCTGCGGAAAGGTATTCCCATCACCCTTCTTTTCATTCACTCGGACATGTCGTTCTTCATGCATTTCACTGGTTGAGGCTCCGAAAACGCACTCAAAAATAACAAACCTACGCATGACAGAGTTAGGATTGACATGATGCTTAACTCCACGGGCATGTCGGAAATAGCCTGCTGAGACCAGGCAGCATAGCCTTCTACACACTCGATGTATTGTTGGTAATCGAAGCTCGCTAACACGCAAGATGGCGCTGATTTGACTAACTTCGGTAGCGCGTTCCACGCATACAGGGATGTACTGCATCTAGAAGCCACATTTTGCCGCCGGAAGAATGGGAACGGAAGTCCGGTGGCCCCACCGGGACCGAAAACAAGTCGGGGTGGCTAGGATAGCACCTGATGCTCGTCCTTCGCTCTCGAAGCCGGAGAAGAAATGTACAGCATGCCTAATGCAAAGAAGTTATACACGTTTCAACTCTGAATATCGCAAATATCGCAAGTCAGCACAGGGTCACGTGACTTACGGCAATCCCTTTTTGAATGATAAGACCCATTCATCTTGGATAAGCTAAAGACCCGAATAGTTCTGTTCAAGTGATTTGACAATTCAGCTTAGGTACCGCTATGATTAAACTACAAATCACAAATTCAAAACGGCCAACGTTCATCCAGTGTCTCAATATTTCAACCACAATACTCTGTTATTCAACTATTTCCACATTCACACAATCACCCGAGTACCCGAACACGTACAGCTCTATCCTAGCAACCCATCAACCTCTCCGTCTTCATGATCTTCTCCGTTCGCGTTCACAGCAGCTGCAGACCCGATTGTCCGTAGTTTCCCCACTCCGTCCCCAGCCCACTTGTCCGCCTTGCTCCACCCGCTCCTCTGCGTCTTTCTAGCCTTGGTGCCTAAAGCCTCCTTGGAGCTCCTCCAAGCCTTTGCAGAGAATTCGGCCTGCTCCACAGGATCTTGGAGCGTGAACATAAAAGATCCAAATACGTGATCCGGAATAGTCGTTAAAAGACCAAAGTTAACGGGCTTAGGGGGACTCTCGATGGGTGGCGGAGGAGCCAAACCAGACGTAGCCAACGTGTACGGATTAATCTCCGGCCTCGTGCTATTCCTTTTGAGCGAAGGTGGAGGAGAGAGCGCGTGAAAGAAGCGAGCTGGTCGAAGATGAAAGACGCTGCGTAGCGGGATTGAAGAAGCGCTCAGCTCGGGGGTTACAACGCCTAGAAAGTAGGCTGCGAATAAAGCTCCAGCGTAGACATTACGCGGCACCTGAAGAAAGAATGGTACGAGAAGGGGAGGTAGGGCGATTCGTAGGAAGATATCGAGAGGAGAAGAGCTGAAAATCGCAAAAGGCGTCGGAGCTGTATAGCAGTAAAACAATGAGTTGACATTACACAAAGACGTAAATCTAATTCCTTACCAATCCACTGATGTGCGCCGCTATGGAGTACCTCGTAAAGAGCCGGGATCAAATGGAAAAAGCGGTGAACGGTGTATCCCACCACATCGCACGCAAACCAAACCGCGGCCAAGGTCTTCAGGTTCACGTCTGAGCGACCAGCCTGCTCGGGCGGAACAAACCGCCCATGCTGAGCATACAAAATCGGGTACGTCAAGAGCGCCAGAACGCATGCGCTGTATAAGGACTGCTGGAGCTCGGCGTGCAGCTGTGGAGAGCTGCGAAGTCGTGAGCGAGGAAGATATTTGGGATGAAAGAACATAACGGAAGGCCATAAGAACGTGTAAATTGCTGCAGCAGTCGAAAGGTAGATAGCAATAAGTGCGAATATGAGGCTCAAAACGGGTACAACATGCTCTGCGATAACGGGGGACAAGAGATGTTCAAGTCCAACGGGCAGCGAAAACTGGGGAAAAAGCTCGAGGAGAGACATGACGGAGTGGTATGCGAGAGCAGAATACAGACACCATCTAGACATAGAACAGATATATTAATGTGCATATTACGGAAAACCTCGTCCGTTTGTGTCTTGATCGAAGCCCATTTGATGGGACCCCGAAAACCCTATATCTGATGCCCGAAGGATTCTGTGATCGAAATGACCAGAGCGTTGGCACCTTGGTTTTAGCCGCCCAACTCCTTTTTTACAAACTACCCAGCTACGGTATGATAGCACGGCATGCTGCTCGGCAACATTCGACTTCTAAGTCTTGATGCATCCTCAGTGCACAATGAGGCATATCCTCACGAGGTCATCTCAATCTAACATATCTGCCACTTTAGGGAGTTTGGGCATAGGGACAATTTCAAAATGTCACTAATCTTCGATCTTACGCTGCTCAGCCATTTCTCAACGGAAAAGGTCGAAACTTTGGAAGTTTGCGCGCATGAATATAGCGTACCGGTATGCAAGATATGAGAAAGCTAGGTATAGCAAAAAGAATGAAAAGGCAAATGCAATTTTTTGGGAATAGGGACAATGTCACTATGCCCAAACTCGCTTTTATCTCCTAAAGAATTCATTCTCCCTTAGACTCGCTTCCGAAGAGAACACGGGCACATCTCATTGTCAATTGTATTCGTGTTATACACCAAAAAGGCATTTAGACTCCGAGAAGCACAATGTTGAAAATAGACTACAGCAAAAGAGGCTGTTCAACGTCCGCCGGTAGATGACTCCCGAGGGCGCTCGAGCTCAATATCCGCCGGGACTGCAGGCACGTTCTCAGAACCATGCACACGACCTTTGATGCTCACGTCGCGGATAAACAGCACCGCCAGAATCGACAGTGCCCCTGAATAGAAAGGTAGTTGTTGGAAAATGAGCACTATGTACCTGGAAGGAGCCAAGAGTCTACTTACCTGCTGGAACTCCCAAAAGGTATACCGAGTCGATCGACTTGCTGTATGCGATGACAACGCCCTCTCTTTGATCCTGCGGTAAACTCTTGATCGCCTATATGCGGAGTAGAGTCAGCGCTCGGCCGTATTTGGATCGGTCAAATCTTACCGCTACTGAATTGCGCAGAACTTCTGTGGGCACATTGGGCGCGTACCGTAGCAGGTTTCTCGCCAGCTCGTTAGAGAAGATCGTACCAGCAATCGAGACGCCCAATACTCCGCCGAGGCGCTGGAAGAACGTCATCACCGCGGTCGCTTGTGGAACATCATCCTTGTCCACATTGGCCTGCATCGTGTGATCTGAGTCGCGGGCTGCAGCGATTGAATAGAGTTACGTACATGAATCGCGACCAAGGGGTTTTGGAGAAGGCAGCCTGTGCCGATGCTTGCAATGATCTGCCCGAACAGAAGTAAGAACATTATTGGTTTCATTTGACAATTGCGTACCTGGTACCCGATCAATGGTCCGTTTGTGGATTGTGGGGTGTACGTGTACATCAGCCCGAGGCCAATTGACATGGTGGCTGGAGCGATGAGCATGACATGCCAGTATCGACCGATCCGAGAGATGATTGCACCAGCAATGCCCGCGGAGAGCACGGTACCAATGAGGTATGGAAGACTGACCATATGCTCAGCTTGTGAAGATGATCAAAAGCTGAAGCAACTCACAGCCGAATACCACTGTTTGTTTCAGAATCTCCTCTCACGGCCTGGAATTCTGTGTATCATGAGAATCAGCGGGCATATACAAGCATTGGAGCGCACAGCCTGACTTACGAAGTGGGACGTAGTACGTGACCACGAACAGCACCATCATAGTGAAGAACGCACACAAACTGGCGCCGACAATCGAACGATTCTTCATGTACCGAACGGGGAATAGTGCCCCATAGCCTAGCCAATACTCCCAAGCCATCCAAACGACCGCACCAACCCCAAATCCAACAAACAGTCCGATGATAACAGACGAGTTCCAAGCGTACATTGTACCACCCCATTGGAAGGGGAGAAGGAGCATAGTGATGACTCCCAATCCGAATAGAGTTCCGATCCAGTCAAGCGAGAGGAAGCCGTGTAGGAATGTTCCTGGGGCTGGACGGACCCAGGGACCATGTAGGCGAAGGGTATCAAGTCGCGCTTCGATTGCGGCTAGTCGGAGTGGACTGAGAGGGTCAGGCGGAGAGGGCTTGACGACGAGTAGGATGATCAAAAGCGTGAATCCACCAATTGGCAAGTTGATGTAAAACACCCAGCGCCATGAGGCGTATTGTGTGCTAGAATGTACGTGAGTCTGGATCTCATGTCGAAGCGAGGGGTGGAACGTACAGTGCACCTCCCATGATGGGGCCAACAATACTTGCTAGGACAAGGACAATCCCGAAAAGACTGCCAACTACTGTTGAATTTGCGTGATTTTTGATCAGACGATGGACTCACCCGAGAAATTTAGGACGCTGCTCGAGGGTGGTTATATCCGCGATAATGACGGTATTTGCAACATAAATGCCTGATGCGCCAATACCTGCTACAGCGCGTCCAAAGATTAAGAAGTCCATAGAGGGCGCGCTTGATGATGGGAAGGATATTCAGCCGCGTGCATAAGATTTCAAATGGAGTGACTTACACGCCGCAGAACAATGACCCAAGCTTTAGAAAGATATCAGCCAATGCGTACTGATTTCTTAGCAGAATTAAAGCTCGTACCTCGAACAAGGCAACAGACCCCACGAATGTCCACTTGCGATCAAAAACTGTCAGCGCTTGGCCATAGAGGAGAAGAAACGTCGTTTGAGTCAAGAGATATGAGCTTATCATAAGCTACGTTAGCATACTGAGGATCTCGACGGATGCTAAGGTAACTTACGACGGAACCCAAGCAATCTTGTCCAATGCGTCGAATCTGCTTGCCAGGACAGGCAAGGCTGGTGAAACAACGGTTTGGTCTAATTACCATTTGATTAGCATGGAATATGACCAAGGCATAACGTACTCGCCTAGAGACGTCTAAATAGAGAAAATTGAGGATAAGCGATAATTGTAAAAGAAATTGGTCGAGCCAAACTAACCAGAAATACGGCCAGCATCATGGCAATAAGGACCAAAGCCAGCGCCTTTCCGTGTAGAATACGGGAATCATCCTCTCTGTTCTCGTTCTCCTTTTTCGGAGGATCTATCAAGGCTCGAGCATCGTTCGAAATGGGCGGCATATCCGGAGGAGGGGTCGGGGGTAAGACGGGTACAGCAGGCACAGGCGTGCTCTGCTCTTTCTCGTCGTTGTGCATATTGGCGGTGGTAGTACGTAGATTAGGATGAGCTCTTTGTTTTCCTGAATATATAAATAGACTGATGTGTATGCCGACGTGTTGAGCAGACGCGCACGCTGCCCGCACACGGAGTGGCAAGCGGCAGAAGGCCAGTGTTTAGGTTTGTTGCGAGCATGCCGTACCAGTTCTGTGGCTTATCTATAGGAGTAGGAGAAGAAATGAGGGGGAAGAAGGAGCGGTGTGGTTCGACCAATCCCCGGGGCCGAATCACGGCCGTAGAACCACGCCCGAGCTTGCCACAGCGCTTGTTGAACGATCATCACGTGCGTCATCTGCAGTCCATTTGAAATAAATGAAATCGTGGATCGAGGGGCAATCAGACGATCGGGCGATCAAGCAGAATATTGAAACCCTGTGGGTAGTTGTCGAGCGTCTCAAAGAATAAGCGAAGCGAAAGGCCGCCACTCGCCTGCCTGCCACATAGTGATTCCTATGATCTGTGATAAAACTAAAATTCGATTACTATAAGAAACACCTATTGACATTGTGACCAAGAAACAAAGAAAATTCGAAAGAAAACTGTGATCAACGCTTAACCCAAACAAATCAATGCAAAAGCAGGACTATTTATCCTCAAAAGTGAACTTGTCGACATAAGTACCAGCATGCCCGAGGTCATCGATCGTCTTCTGGATCTTATCCATCAATTCCTTCAAAACCTCGCCTTCCTGAAGAGCCTTGAACTTGTCCCCATCAGCAATAGCTTGAGTGTACAGTGCATCCATCTTGGTGCAAGACGACTGGAAAGAGATAATGGATGAGTACATCTTCATTTCGGCGGGTAACAGAACAACATACCAATGGGAATGCATATTGCTCCGACGTCGTGCCCTCTGTCGTCTGCGAAACACGAAGAGCCGACTTGTTCGGGTTATAAGCGCGCTGCAGATATTCCAAGATCTTGTGCATCGTGTCCAACATACGAGCCAGCGAGAACGGTAGAGTCGAAGTAGCCGCACGCGCTACATGAAGCTCGTGGGTCGAAGAGAGAGCGTGTAATGCCGAGAGAGCGAGGAGGAAGTGGCTTGTGCGGAGCTTGAGCGTTCTAGGATCGACTTTGTTCTTTCCAACCTCGGCAGAGAGCTTAATGGACCTCTGCCACCAGTTGAGAGCGATAATCGCAGAGCGGTCGATGGAAGAAAGAGGGGCCTCGCTGGGCGAAGTTCCAGGCACACGCAAAGTCTTGATCATCTGTGAAAAAATTAGTTGAGCAGTTAATATAATTCGTACCAAAGACAGACGCACCTGATAGCTCCCAGCCTCCCTCGCACTCGACTGATCCACACCAACCACCATCTCCTGCCCATTCAACGTAACAGCCACCTTGACGTACAGATTGATGATAATAGTATCCATCTTGACCCGAATTCGATAATCGCCCTTGAGCGTCTTGTGCTCAACACACCAGTCCTCGCGGAAGTACTTTGGCGCGTCCGTAGTTCCTTCACGAGAAACAGGGAAAATGAACCCGTCTGCTGCTCCCATGAGCTGCTCCCAAACGGCTTGAAGGACCCATTCTAGCTTCTCGCCGACGATTAGTCCGCGCGCGATCGAGGCAGAGTCTAAACCAAGTGCGGAAGCTGTCGTTGCAGGGCGGAGCGCATTAGACTCGCCGATGTTCCAACGGCGAAGCACGTAGTCGCTTGGGATGACGATGTCGATGTCAAGTTTTGGGCACGCCTGCATGACTGTGCCGAGTGCGAGACGTCCGCGAGGAACAATGTGCACGCGATTGACGATTTCTTTGCCTTGGCGTTCACCAAACCGGACTTTGACGACAGACGCCAGCCTTTGGAAAGCTTGATCCGAGTAATACGGGTGGAGTTCCTAGAAGACGGTCAGTCAGTGACGGGTGAACATGAGAAAGAGAATTGACGTACTTTAAATTCAACGAGCTGCAAAAACTTGAGCGTATCCCTCTTTTCACCCACAAGAAGCTCATACGCGTTGGAGAACTCCTGAAGGTCCGCTGGATCAGGTCGGGGAGGAGGCCCTGGCAGAGCCTCGGTAGTAGCTGGGCCAGAGAACCGGGCACGCAGTTCGTTCAGGACAGAGTCAGAGGGCAGCGTCAGAGCAGGATAGGGCGACCTGCATTGTTCGAGCAAGCTGGGGAGTTTTGGGATGTTGGAGAATTGTTGGCCTACGAACGGGGAGGAAAAGCGCTCAAAGGAACGAGGAGGTGGCGGGTAGGGCATGTAGTTCTCCATCCATTCCAGAGGCATAGGCGGAGGAGGTGGAGGCGGATAGTGGCGCGGATACCAGTTTTCCTCGGGATAATACCCTCCGTGGTGTCCCCTATGATGATGTCCTCCATGATAATGCCCATCGTAGCGGTCGTGGTGGTGATGACGATGGTACGGATTGTGGTGGGGGCGATGGTAATCCGAATAGTCCTCAGAGTCCGACCAGCCGTTTGGAGAATGGCGCCTGCGGTGGTGATGCCTGTCATGGTGGCGGTGATGATCGTGGTGACGGTGATGAGAATGATGATGATGATCCCTATCGTGCGTATGATGCCTGCGTCGAGGCTCAGGCAACGGTCCTTCAGAGTCGGACGACGAAGAGTCGCTGGGTCTCTCAAAGTGTCTAGGTCGAACCTGAGCACGATCTGCGGAGGAAGCGCGGCCACGAGGAGCGCGGGCTGGAAGAGATTCTGAGGTCTCATTGAAGCGTATGCTTGGGCGAGCAGTGTGAACAACGCCTGTGCGCCTGCTAGGTTCAGTGCTGCTGGGGCGCCTATCCGGATGAGTGATGCCTGAAGGCCCGTCGGGACGAAGATTGAGACGAGGCTCACGATGAGCTGGCGCCTGGCATAAAAGTTAGAATTTTTTCCCTAGACGTAATGCAATACGCACCGGTGCAGGTTCATCATCTTCAGAACTTGACGACGACGACGATGACGAGGAAGAAGAGCTATCCGAGGTACAACGTGACTCCACGACGGCATCGCGATCAGAGTGATGATGTCCGTGGTCACGATGACCAGGAGCTTCATCCTCGTCCTGATCAAATTGAGCCGGGTCGTCCACCCATTGAACGACCAAGGGATCGGTTTCGTTGCCCGTTCCTATCTCGATGTCGCGGTCGATTGGCCTGATGAAATTGCCCCCGAAACGAGAGTTGGCTTGGGAGGTTGATGCACCCGAGACTTGATTCGGCTGGCCGTTGCGAGCGCGAACACGCGGAGGAGGCGAGGGAGTTCGTTCATGCCAATGAGTCGTCCTACGACCAGCGACTCGTTGTGGAGGTGCGTCCTCCGAGGAAGGGTCCGAGAACAAGGATGAGCGAACCCGAGGAGGTTGCGAAGTCGGCTGAGGCGAACGGTGACGATGACCGCTGCCACGAGTCTCGCCAAGAGATTCTCCAAATGGATTTTCTGTGGACAAGACAGTAACACCCCGCTCCTCCTCTTCGTCGTGACGGCGTGTAGCTGCCCTGCCGGAGGTCTGACGAGGCGCGTGGGAAGCGCCCTGCGACCGGCTAGATGGATCGGCTGGTCCAAAGGGATTGTGACTAGGCAAGACGACAACACCGTCCTCCATGCTGCCATCCTCGCCTTCAGTAAAGTCGTAGGGATCTTCTCGGTTGCGGTATTTCGAGAACATGATGGTAGAGAGTATGAAAAGGTTTAACGATAGGAGGAAATCTGTAGATCAAATCACACTGGTCAGAAGAGAAAATACTGAGGTTGAATAATATGCTTACTTGTATGAAGACTGAGAGTAATGAAAAAGAACGAGTGAGATCAGGAGTCGGAACGTGCAGGTTGGTGCCCTGGGATCTCGAAACGAACTCGCCCCCGCCTGCCGCCCTTTTGAACACTCTGGTTAGTCACGGACATGGCGAGCCGTAGAAGGATATGCAGCCTCCGGACAGTTGAACACAAGCGACCGGTGTTCGGTTGACCGCTGGCGGCAATCCAGAACCGTATGAACCGGTGAAGAAGTCCGGTCGTGGTCAGGAACGAGAGGTTGACGTGCGGGTCCTGGTCGTTCCTAGGACCATATCAAACAGAGCCAAACAGAAACCCTGAAGGTCGGAGTCTCGCATCCGAACCCGGTAACGTCTTGCGACCACCATTACCCATGGATTGTTAAACCGGAAAGTCTGACC
>MU132241.1:118175-133835 GCA_015039395.1 Ceratobasidium sp. AG-I
TAAGCAGGTCCACTCAATCGGCGACTTGGCTGTTGAGGCTGCTGCGTTTGCTATTTCAGTGGGGGAATATAGGTTAGCTCTGGAGTGGCTCGAAGCTGGTCGCTCGATTGTTTGGAACCAGACACTTCAGCTCCGTACTCAGTTCGATGATTTATTCGTAGCTAATCCGGACCTCGCACAAAGGCTTCAAAGTGCTGCGATTGCTTTAGAGCATGCTAGCTTGCGGACCACCGACTACACCACTCTGGCAAATGACGCATACACGCTGGAAGAGGCTGCTCAAACTCACCATCGGCTTGCAGAACTGTACGAGGATCTACTCAATCAAGTTCGCCAGGTTCCTGAATTCCACGACTTCATGCGCCCGAGGAGGGCCACAGCGCTTCTGCCTGCCGCACGATCCGGACCTGTTGTCGTCATCAACATGCACAAAGATCGATGTGATGCACTAATCCTTCGGCCTCAAACCGACGACATTATGCACGTTCCACTACCCGATGTTTCTCATCTCAAATTGATACAGCTACGGCGCCAGATGCAGGGGTATACCTCAAGAAGTATGCCAGAGCGGCGCCCTTATATCGCTCCAAGGAACTCTCAGGATTCGCTTGAAGGTATTTTGGCTACACTCTGGTTCAATATTGCTAAGCCTGTGCTTGATTCCTTGGGATATACTGTGAGTTTGACCAATCTCGGGATTGATTTGCCAATGATTTGACGTATTGTATGTAGGAGAAGCTACCTGTGAATCAGCTACCACATATCACTTGGTGCACAACGGGCGCGCTAGCGATGCTTCCAATCCACGCCGCAGGCTGCTACAATCATACCGGCGATAACCTCTTTGCATACGCGGTCTCGTCGTATGCGCCCACTCTCGGTTCTCTTCTTTCTTCGGATTCCCGCTCCCTTAATCTGGGCGGGATTCTTGCGGTCAGTCAAGAAGCAACACTCCCTGCCACCAAACAAGAGCTAGCCATTATCAAACGGCATGCAATAGACCTCCCGTACCTGCAGCTGAGAAACGAGGAAGCTACAGCTGATGTGGTACTAGATGCCATAGAACAGTTCAGTTCAGTCCATTTCGCATGTCATGCCTCCCAGAACCTTAGCCAGCCCCTTGAAAGCTCCTTTCATTTGCATGACCGGGGCTTGAGTCTTGGGGACATCACAAAACGGTCACTCAAGCACAAATGTCTGGCGTTCTTATCAGCATGTCAAACAGCAACTGGCGATGAGAAATCACCCGACGAGGCAATCCACCTGGCAGCTGGCATGCTAGTCGCAGGTTACCCGACTGTGGTTGCCACGATGTGGTCCATCAAGGACAGCGATGCGCCTATAGTAGCAGATCACGTCTATGCGCAACTCACAACAGACGGGAGAATCCACGATGGACGAGTAGCAAGGGCGTTGCACGCGGCTGTGGCAGCCTTACGTGATCGGGTAGGTGAGAAGGTGTTTGTTCGATGGGTGCCATACATTCATATGGGAATCTGATCTCGGAGGTATCTCAAACATACGCTTCATGAATTTGTTCAAACATCTAGCCCATGCAAACCAATTGAAGGCCGTTCTCATGCTTCCTACATCATTCAATCCATGTATGCGTATGTTGAGTTGCTAGGGGCGTCATGCAAAACATGAGCGTGCGAGTCGGTCTGGCAGAAAGCAAGGCGCTCACGGGTAAAGGTCTGGGCTGCGTGATCCAACGAGAGGACTCGAAGCAGACGGCCGGTTCTGACGCAACATGCGCCCCCAAATTTAGCTATGTTTGGAATCTCCAAACTGAACCAAATATCATCGGTTTCAGCATAGCCCGACAGCCCAGCCTTGCCGCCCACCGCCGTGCTATCAGTGGCAAGCACTTCAGAGGATATTGATCTACCTACCCGGCCCCTCCGCACCTTTCACTTGTACCACTCCATCCTCGAATCAAGTTAGATGTTGACCAACAAGGATGGGTCTGTAGTGCCGGATGGGAAAGGGACGTAAGCGCTGTCTAAAATTTAGAGTGGATCATCACTCAGAAAGCGTTAAAAACAGCACAAACGAGCACGAAGTCTCGTCTTATGATCAACTGGTGGCACGTTATTGTTTCGGAGGTCGACCAGACCCGCAGCCAAAGAGCCCCCAAATTCCTTTGCAGACGTTTGATCAAACATCAGAGGAAAACAGCAAGTAAGAAAAGAAATGCTTCTCTAGCTACAAATTGCTCACACTGAGCATTAGATTAAATCGGGAAGACTTGGCTGCTACACCTGCTGACCAACGACCGCCTATTCGGCGGGCGCATTTCCGGGACAGCACTTACGTAATTTCTTCACATCACGACGAGTGGGAAGAGTACATTCACCCTAACGGCTCGCTGTATTGGGCTTGCTCTACCGACTTGGTCCGAGTGGTTTCTGATATACAGCCCCCCTTGTCTAAGATACACCCTGGAGCTTTGTCTATTATCTCTGGCCTCATGGCCGCGATCGGGGAGATCCCGCAAATAAACGACTACCAGGACTGGGAGATATACACTGATGGTCTTTCATGTGTGTACATTCACCACGCTTCTCGGTCCGTCAGCGAAACCGCTCAGTCGCTCGAGGAGTTTAAGGAACAAATTGGGAGCCACCAAGAGAAGCAGGATATCAAAACCAGTGTGTATTAAATATTGAACGATTCGTTGTACCAGGCTTACCAAGCTTTACCAGAGCTCAGGCTTGAGGCAGCATATTGGGCAGATATGCAGGCTCACCCGAACCACCGAGACCTGCCAGAGGGAGCGTTGGATGATGCGACTGAAGCTTTAGTCTGGTGTCACGCCGGTAAACGAAATCACTTAAATTGAAAAGACTCATTAAGCTCATAGATGAGTAGATCGAGTGTTGTTTAGAACTTCCAACGCGCCTTTCTCAAAAGAAGATGCTCAGGAGATGACCGATTTGATCAAAACTATTACTGGTAAGAAGAAAAAAAAAACAACTTTCTGTAGGTTAGAACATACCGCTGACACAATCATTTTAAAGATCTAAAACGGCCGACGCTGAAGACATGGTACTGCGCGGCGGTTATGCGTGCTATATGTTAGTGCCTCTATCCAATATCTGACCATAATGGCTCTAATAAATCCATCCAAAAGCCGAAAATCGACTGGCTTCGCACTACGGTCAGAATGATGCTAGGGAGGTACGACGAAGAGAACGCTCAGAGGATTTGAGCGTGACTCTTCCGTTCAGCTCATGGCTGCACCGCATCGTGTGGTATTTCATAGCTCTGGCGTCCTTGGGCACTCCATTTGGATACCTGAAGCGTATTAACACTGTGGTACGTATGGAATACTATCATGCAGTATTTCATTCGACATTTTTATTACAGGACCGAACTACAATAGGAGATGGAGTGAACACCCTTCGCTGGCGGACGTTCTTGAAATCTTTGTGTAAAGATTGGCAAGATAGTAACCTTCTGGTACAGCAATATGCTTGATGCTATACTATATCCACATCCCCTTAGGCCACCGTTCTCGTATCGTCAGTGAAATCGTTTGAGTTCAATCATATCACTCAGCTTATAATATAACCAGTGCAACTGTAGCACTCCTAGCTATTCCTGGACTAAATGGCCTTGCTCAGATTGCCGGCATTGTATCGTCATTATGTGCCGTCAGCTCTACGCTGTGTGGTATGCTCCTTTTGTCAACACATCAGGATCATTTGGATGGCTCGGGCGGCACAGGGGTTAGTGCATCCTAGCATTTTACAAGTAGCTGCACATCTGACCACGAAACTAGATTGCGTACTTCAAACAAGCAAAACGGCATGGAACTGGAACTACTCGCCCCTTGTCAATTATACTCGGTCTTCCAGCATCACTCATGCTTTGGGGCATGTTTTGGTTTATTTTTTCGATCGCAAGCTATGCATACGACAGCGGTCTCCCTGGGACAACCTACCAGTATTCGATAGCTACTCGAACCGTTGCCTTTATTGTTATAGGTGTCTTGGGCATTGCGGGGATGATATTGCTCGCCTTTTTCTACGGCATCTGGAACACTCAATTGCCAAAGACCGAGAAGCTACGAACTGCTAGCAATGCTCCAACGGCAATCCATATGGTAAACAAACAGGGAGGCAATCCGCTCATGGAGCTATCAGGAGACCAGCCCTTGATGGTGCCCAAGATTGTCTGGAAGGCTGCACCTCACCCACGCACGCAGTCGCAGACTATCGGTCTTGTTGTCCGCAGTGTATCCGAACTTGCGGAATTCAGCGCAACCGATCATGGTACCCCACTGTTCAACAGAGAATCAGGATGGGACAGTGGACCAACGACGGAGAGGGGTGAAACGATAAATACTAGAGCAGAGGATAGCATGCCTGCGGACGAGAAGGTGATGGATGAGGGAGAAACCAAGACTGATATACCCCCTCAGCTTCCTGAATTCAATACACGTGCACCTTGACAAGTAGGTACGCTGCCTAATGTAATGAAGCACATAGTCGATGTACATAGCCAGCTGCCGTACGTTTATCCAAACAGATTTATAGACTAGTCATGACAGGTGGAGAGGTAGAGCATGAACAACGTTGTGAGCACAATGATTTGTTGTGTGAGATTAGACATCGAATATACAGATCTTTTCGAAAGGTGAGGCAAGGCGAGCGCAATTCGATATACAGTACTAAGTGGGAACAGTACACGATACAAGGTCAGAGCTGCTGCCGGTCAAGCTGAAGATGATAAGCGAAGGGCAAGGAGTAACATGTAAGACTCTAGGAATGTGTTGATGTATGAGGATTTGAAAGTGAATGGCGTAGTACCTCAATCGAGTAAGCTCAGCGCAGGAACGGGAGGTAGTCATACTGAGATTGAATTAGTAGTCTTCGGCCCAAAATATAGTATTTTTTTCTAGCTGCAGTGGAGTTGCCTAGCGGAGCCAACAAGGTTAGAGGGTGTCGTTGTCAACGTGAAGCTCCCCGGGTGATGCCTTATGTCATGCAGAGGCTCGAGCGCTTATTGTTTTCGTAAATTTAGAAGCTCGGTAAACACCACCAAACAGCCACGCTGACAGCCGGAGTCTCGCATCCGAACCCGGCAAACTCGTCAACCACCACCAGCGCTGTCACCGGCTTGGGTTCAAGGTACCGGAGAGTCCGACCCCCGTATTCGATCTTGAAAAATGGATTAAGCGAAAACAATTGTGCCTCGAATGACTTCTAACTGTCAAAGATCTGAGCACTGGGCGGCCTCCGACTACGGCTACTCCACTCCGGCTCTGGCTAAGACTGCGCCTAGTGCCTTATCATAAAATAATAACGAGCGACTTTCTCTATATAAACTGGCGCTATGTGGGCTTTATTCGACATTCCCCTCTCAGCTCGATCAAGCTAGCATCCTCCACTTCTCACACTCCCGATTTTCCAACACTTTGACTCACCCCGCTTCCCTCACTCGCAATGGCCAGCAAAACGCTCAACATCTACGCTCTCGGTCTCCAGAAGTACGGCTCACGTTTATCATCTTAGTTTTTATAGTACTAATTGGCCCTTCCACTCCAGGGACACCACAATCATGCTGATGTTCCAACCACCAAACTCGGGCAAGCTCTTCCGTGATCAGTTCCCTGTCGTCTGGAGTGAGTCTGTTCTCAGCTGGTCACTCGTATCTTTATTAACACAGTAATCCAGAGGTGATCACGTTCCGCGCCCGCGGACACGCCAAGGCAATGATCCAATATAACGCACGCCTCGCGTTCGGATATGCACAGACCGTAAGATTCTTACCCATAAACGTTTCGACCCTGTCTAATGGATTTTCACCACAGGACCAAGACAACCTCGTGGACTCTGCGGCATGGGTCGAGGTCAGGAGTGGCGACATCAGCAGCCTCACCGGAGAGGGCGGAAAACGATTTGGAAAGAACAGCCAGGCGAGCGGGACGAAGCTGCTGGTGTGCAAGAACAACACACAAGGGCGTGCTAATCTGAGCATCGGTGAGACTCATCGAACTTTAACGCGAGTTATATATTAATTCCGCTTGCCGTAGGCTTCGTAAAGGGCGATGGAATCGACCAGCGCTACGAGCCCACTCTCGTATGGCAGGGTGTAGGGTGAGCCACCACCTGTTGTCTCGCTTGGAGCGCAACTGACGAAGTGATTTTTAGAGCTGGGTCCAACATCAGCGCTCAGTTCACGCCAACTCTCACCGCCTACGTCACTCGCGACTACAAAGGTCAGTCTTCCTACTTTCTATCCTGCTCCCTGTCCGTTACTCAAGATTTTATTCCACACAGCCTCACAAATGCTGCGCGGCGAGGTCGAGACCGACGCCATCTGGGAGTGCAACCTCAACGAGCTGGATGACGTTACCGGATGGAACTTTGGGGAGAACGAGGAGAGCGGCGCTTTCTCGATTGAGAGGGCCAGCCTTGTCTGAGACGAGGGTCTCCAGTTGAAACGATATTTATTTTCTTTTGCTTTGATGGGTTTCATGTAGTTCGTGTTGTACTTTCGGCATGCATTAATTACAATTTCTTTTGCTCACTTCATACCTTCACCCAAACGAGTCAGAGAATGACTTATTTTGAGCGCCACATCAACCACGCCCAGTTCCAGGTTGGATACATGACGAGTAGGACAACCCGAGAGGAATTGATATCGGTTATGGTGCCCATCATCGCTCAAACTCAGCTCATAGAACTAGAAACAGATGGTTCTTAAAATTACAGTTTTGCGTCTATGAATGCTTGGGGTATTGGTATGCCTCCGCCAACAACCAAGACCAAAGTTCTATAATCATATGTGCCTTATTCCTTGTCTCCCATCCAAAGACAGAGTGAAAGGCTAATTAGACACAAAACCAATTCGATCAGGGCGTTCAGTCACCGTGAGTTACGGCCTACAGAGACACGGATTGGAGTTTTTTTTTTTTTCAATCAAGGATATTTATTTGTCGTTTGGGGCTACGCCCTATGGTGCGACACTATTCGGAGACGGGGTACAAGCAGAGACGGAAACAAGAGAGAAATTACAAGACAAGAATCAACGCGGATTGGAGTTAGACGCAGCAGGGGCTTGCTGCGATTTGGAAGCGATTTGGATCACATCGCTAGGTAAATACTGAATGTTTGCTGTCCCAGCTTCACACCAACACATCTCAGCGCTCTTAGCTCGAATAGCTTGGATTATTACTATCTATCTCGCTCGTTGGTCGACTTCGGGGAAACTATCGCGTGTCAAATTCTTGTTGAGATAGATTTTGTACCAACTTGATGCCAAAGTGTCTTAGTTTTTTAGGACGCATGAAATGATTCAACCCAGGCACATAAACAGCTCGACTGAACAGACCCTAACATTTGTTATTACAACAACCCCCAAGAGTGAGATCAAGCGTGAGAAAAAATTTACAGGGGGAAACGCTATGCACGTGAAAGGAAAACAGGCCTCCCAACACCACCCCACCTGGCCAGAGAAACGGCCACTTGCCCAAACGTATTTGAACAATTATGAGAGTGCTAGGAGCAAAGATAAGAGACACAATGAACTTTAGACCTCAAGACGCTAAATGGAAGTGGCGCCCGCCCGCATCCTTGTGACACCGTGCTACGACGCTTGACAATCTCATTCGATCCCCCTGGCCATGTCTGCTAGTTCGCCAGGGTGGTCATATCGATACAGGTGCGAATTGCGGAGGTTTTTCAGCGAGTCAAGCTTGAGGGCGCAGTCATTTGAAGTAAGCGATACGACCTTAGACTGGCATTCAATTGCCCTGTCCATGTCAGCCAGGTCCCCGAAGTGCTGAAATCGACAGGTATAGGAGTTGCGGAGGTTGCCGAGCATTTCAGGTTTGAGCGTATGGTCGTCTGGAGTATGCAAGACCGCCTGACAATGGGATGTTATCGCCCTCTCTATGTTTACTGGATCGCCGAAGTGATCATATCGACACATGTGCAGATTGCCGAGGTCGTTGAGCCATCTAGGCCTGTGTGCATGATCCTCTGGGATAAGCAAGATCGCCTCAGACTTGTATTTGATTGCTTGGTTTATGTCTGCGAGGTCTCCGAGGCGTTCAAATCGAATTCGAAGCGAAGTTGCAAGGCTATTGAGCGTCGCAGGCTTGTCGGGGTCCGTGTTTGGGGTTAGCCCAACTGCCTCAGAATGGCATTCAACCGCTCGGTTTATCTCTTCAGGCACGCCTGATATATCAAAGCGCGTTGCCCAATATCCACCCAAGCCGCTGAGCATTGCTACGCGGAGCGCGCTCTCCATAGTGTCTACAGCTGGCATCTCAGCTTGACTGAAAACATGAAGTGAGCTATTCAATCCGTACTATATGCCCTCGTTCTCTCACCTTAGGTTGTCGCCTTTGCTGCTAGCATGTTGCGATTTTGATAATAGAATAGCTCCTCCTGAAAGGCTTGGACTTCGTGTGTTTATTCCAGTGGGGTCAGCTTTGCTCGGCCTAGCTGGATCCAGACACTTTGGAGAAAGGTGCAGTCAGTATCACACTACTGAACACATGGAGGGTAGGCATTGACGTACGTTTGAACTGGCTGAAGCACGGCTGAAATAGATATATTTAATATATGGTTGATAGCCGCAATCAAACGCCTCACCTGAGAATCCCCACCCCATTGTGTGAGGATGGATTGATGCGAGCCATTGTATATGCGCACCATTCTTTTGGCATGGGTGATAGTAAGTCGATTCAAGGGAGGGCAAGGATGGGGAAAAGATAGGTCATGCGCTTACTAGCCTCAAATACTTGGTTCAATTGAGCCGCTGAAGTTATCTGCTAACATCCGAAACACGCAGCGGCGCTCATCAGTGTGCATGACCAATTGGCATGGTAGCCACCTGACGCTACAAAGGCAGGAGCCCTCCACATGGTTGGATTCATCAAAGATATTTCCAAAAGCCTCAAAGCAATCCGCCAGTCTAGAATAGTGCTCGAGCTCGGTTACAAAGGTGGATATGTTAAACCTATCTTATGGATGCTTTCCCCCGACAATAGCACGCAACAACTTGGAGGGCGCTTGTACTGCTCAATTTATCGTCAGTTGCTTCTTGATTGTAGATCTGTTCGGTGGTCGGAGTTGCGGCTTTACCGCTGATGAACCACATGGTGGCAGTCCCAGTCGGGGAACCGGTGATCAACATTCCAGCCGCCACACAACTCCCTTGTTAGGCACGCGAAGATGAACACTCGGTCTTCCCTTTCAAGAGTGTCTTTTCTTTGGAGACAGCACAGGTTATCGACATATAGTCAATAGGGAAGATTGAGCATGTAGAAGGATATGGATCGGCTAGATGAAAAATAAAATGCGCGAAAAAAGACAGCAGCAAGTTAGCCAGATGAGCTGAAGTGGCGAGGCGAAACGCAAAACATTAGTCAAAACCGACCATCAAAAAACGGCTAAGCCCAAATGGAAAGACAGCGCAACCGGTCAAAATATTTCCTGGGTGAATGGATTGGCTGCACTCCTATAACTTTCAGCGTGTGCATAACTTCCCACACATCCCTGGACATGTCGGAGATCATGATACTTCTTGCCAAGCACTAGAACCTTGTGGGCTTCGTACCGGTCGACGTGTATGGCGCCTACATGATTGTATAGGAGTTCTATGGCGATATTTCTAATCATTCACACATCAAACTGAGCTTCCCTTCGCTGCGATGCCAATGAAGCAAGTCCCTACGGGCGACTGGCGGTAACAGTGTAAATAGCGCAGATCGTGTACAAGACTGAGCAGGGCAACTGGTGGGAAGTGGGAGACTTGGCGTTGCGCAAAGCGCACGCAAGGGTGAAACCAGGGCGCCGAGACGCGAGGAGGACTCGCGGGTCGGGTGGCCAATGCCTGAATCTGGTCAGAAATAGCGGGAAAGGCAGGAAAGGAGGGCGGGAAGGGAAGAAAAGAAAAACAAAGAAAACGAGATTGTGCACCTTGGATGAAGGTCGAGGACGCGAACAAGAACAAGAACACCCGAGGCTAATTAGAATTGAGTAAAAGTCAGAAATGTAGCAAAAAGACACTCAATTAACTCGAGCTACCGCGCTTTCCAAAAAGACATATCCTCAGTATCTAGGGATTAATTAAGTCCCTCTACTGCAAGACTCACCAAAAACTCGAATCTCCTTCAATCTGGACGAAATGTATATACTTATAATCGCGCATTCAAGGCGCAGAGCGTGGTGTAAATATTAGCGCATAACTCAGATGATCGACTTTTCAAATTTGGGAATTTGGGCTCAGATTTAGTACCACACCCTGCGCATTGAAGGCACGACTCCAAAAATGTATTTCGCATCTCAATCCGTTGGGGTTTGAAGTGGTGGCAAGTCTTACAGTAGGAGGCGATTGATTAACTTTCCAGGAGCTGAGTGTATGCATTTTTGGAAAGCGACGTAACCTCGAGCGCCATAGGAAAACACTCGAATGGTGGCAATCCGTGGTCAGTTAGCGGTGGATGGATATCGTCACCTTTGCCTTTCCTATTTTCCAGACCAAGATAATGATACCTAATTTTAACTATGAGTTACAGTCTTTAGTTAAACGGTTAATCTCAATCGTTTTACAGCTATCTTCTTATTAAACCTAAAGTCAGAACCTGGCCCACAAACGGTAGTACATCTCCCCAACCAAACCTCCGGCGTCGCTGCGCAAGTAAACTCTGGATCTCCCTATTGTAAGACTCGTTCAGCAACCTTTGCTCCCGCTCAGCATTCTCCCTCTGCCTTTGTAAGGCTTCCACCGCTTGCTGTATCTCCTTCCTGGCCTCCTCTTCCTTCTGACCGAGCTCATCAAGCTCTTCGCGAAGTATCGCCATTTCAGCGTCTTTTTCGGCTTTCAACTTGTTCAGCTGTTCGTTTACAACTATCCCTGCCTGAGTTTGGTCTGGCGGTGTCTGCTCGTCGACGATCTCTTTTTGGTTCTGGGTGATGACTGGATCGTAACTGAGGAATAGATCGAGGAGCGCTTTTTGGGCATCGCGATGGCTGGCGTTCTCCTTAATACGAAACGCGGGTCCTGCGCGGGCGCCTTCTTTCACTGCTTTCCCAAAGTATTTATCTTTGTTGATCAAGTCTGCCTCGAACCGCTCATGTTGTGGGTTTGGAGGATCGCTCCACCTGTTCGTTACGAATACAAGATTCTTGCACGCTTCTGCCCCGATGAAGCTTCGGAATACGCGCAGGTTTGTGAGACTGGATCCTGACATTCTGTTGTCGGTGATGCGATGAACGTAAAGGATTCCGTGGATGTGTGGCTGGTGGTTATACTCGTACCTGTAAATCCCAGCCAATGGCTTAGTATCATCTCAGTCAATAAGCAAAAGAGACCCACATTGCCCCCAGAACTGTGGAGAGTTGTTTCAAATGCGTTGCGGGTGCAATTTTAGAATCATCGAACCCAGGTGTGTCATAAAAGAATATTTTCCGTTCTTGATACACTATGAATGCCTCGCTGATGTTCTCTGTGCACGATTCAAGCGATTCGCCTACAGGTAGGTGGAAATCGTCGTTTGTAAGAAGATTTATTATCTACCAAAGGTCATTCAGGTATTGCCCCGCACAAATGTTTGAAATTACGCACTGTGGATTTTCCAACTCCAGTTGGTCCAAATACCCTACCGTATTATCCTGGTTTAATCAAGCTGGTCAAAATACTCCAAAGTGCTCACAGTATGTTCAGTGGCTTGAGACATTCCTCAGACATGGTGCGTTAAGCTCTGCGATTTGTGTGGTGTTTGTACGTAGTGGGGACCGAGTGAAAAGATACGGTTCTTAGGGCACGTTCGACTTGCATTTCAGATTCTTTTATTCGAGCACCACGCACTTGAGCTTGCACTCATCGTGAAGCAGATCCAGCAACACCCCAACCTGCCGGTACGTCTGCGAAAACAAAGGATAGGGGGCTATGGAGCGCCCACATACCATTGGGTTCGTATCCACCAATTCATTTTACGCCATACACACGTTGACGCACAGCTTGAGGTATATTTGCGCCTCCTAAGATACAGATCTTCGTAACACGTTGAGACGTAAATGATCGCATCTACTACCCTGTTGTTGACTCAAGTGTGGGGATGCCTGTTCCAAGGCGCCCACAACTAAATAAATGAAAGAATATCATATATATTGGCTCAGCGTGCTGATAGATCTTCAGAACCCATCTTCTATTTTGATTGTTTATGCGTGATGATTGATTAGATCTTTCGGCGGCGGTTCTGGAGTCGAGACTCCGTATTGATGATCCCTAGTCCAAGTGATGTGGATCCTTTAGGCTTGGTAACGAACATAATTTGAGGTGATAGTTCGCCGCATTTCTCAGCTGTTGGGGGTTGCCGCACCTTGGCCTTGCGCTTTCGCCCCCATCATTGCAATACTTTGCTAACTGATTTTTTGATCTTGATTTTGGTGGCTCTCATTCATACATGCGGAATCGAAGCTGCCTTGGCAACACTGAGGTGAGATTTCTGGGCTCTCAGTTATATGGAGCTCATAAGACAAGCTTTCTCTCAACCTCGTATTGACAGGACCATCGTCTCTTACTCTTCAATACTCGCATACACCAAGTACCCAGAGCGTCACAATGGCATCCATGAAGCTTCTGTGAGCGTGTTCAAACGTTTCGCAATCGAAACATCTCACAATCTGCCCAATGTCAGTGTTCTAGGGCCCACCGGAAGTGGAAAGTCTTCCGTCAGTAAATTCTGGTTGACTTATCTGCCCTCCGCCCTGAGCTAACAGGACCGCCTTGAACACAGTTCATCAACAAGGCAACCGGGTCTGAGCTTCCAGTTAGCTATGACCTCGACGCGGGCACCGTCGATGTCACAATTGACAATATCCCCTTGATCTATGTCGACGGCTGCCCTATGCAGTTGATCGATACTCCTGGTTTTGATGACCCTCGGGTCGGGTCAGACTTAGAGATTCTTAAGCGAATCAGCGCGTATCTCTCGGAATCGTATGTTTCTCCTGAAATACAAAGCTATTTAAATACTAATCCCGGTGCACGTAGGTTCCGTCAGGGAGAGCGAATTGGAGGCATTATCTACATGCACCGAATCATTGACAACAAACTGAGCGGGTCAGCAAAACGAAACTTACAAATATTTCAGCGCATGTGTGGACAAAAGGCCCTTCAGAACACCGTATTCCTAACCTCAATGTGGAGCATGCCACCCACTGCCTCAGAGCTGCACCGGGAGGAAGAGTTAAAGCAACATCCATGTGTCATGAGCAACTCGATGGCAACAGTTGCACGGCTCGAATTGAATACTAAGGAAGAGACGGAAGGGATTCTTCGACTTTTTGTCGGTAAACAACCTGAAGCCCTCGATATACAGGTCGACATGGTCGAGGGGGGAAAGCAGCTACATGACACTGATGCTGCTCATGCTGTTGATCCAACTCTAGTCGAAGAGATTCGTGCGCGGGAGGCGCAAATTAAGGCAGAAGCCGAAAAGCGAGAACAGATGCAGCTCGAGGCTGAGAGGCAGGAGAAAATTCTACAGCAGCAGGAAGAGGAGAAAAAAGCGATAAGACAGCGGCATGAAGCAGAAATAGCTCGTGCAGCTCGGGAACACGAAGATAGATTACGATCGATCCGGCGGCGGCGGAAGGGTCCTTGTGTAATAATGTAAACCTGTTGAGATTGAGGGTTGTATGAGAGTAGTACATATTTACTTAGTTGACACTCGTGCACTCTGGGAGTGTACGCGCATGCCATTTATGGATCTAGGAAGGCTTACTGTGTAGGCAAAGCCTGCATAGCTTTTCGGTCCAGTTATAGCGAAGATAAAAGTTTGGTCGAGCTTAAAGTCCCCACTGATGATTTCCAGTCCTAATCATCAGAGCGATTAGAGTGCTATATCTTAGCTCCAAGGTCGGTAACTTGCATAAATCAAATCGACGAGGCAGTCACCTTGCTTCAAGGTCACTCACACCCCGAAATTGACGCACGATTTTGTGACGGGTCCAAACCCTGATATAAGGGGTTTTATTACTCATACAAGGGATTCTATTACTCAGCCACGCAACATGCAGCAGCCTCCTAACATCATCTCCCCTCGCCTCACAACCGCCAATCTTTAACCTCAGTTCAGCTTGCTAAAATAAAATAGTTACACCATACTGCAAGGCGCATAAATAAATGATAGCTTCGCCCAGTTCTTTTCGTCCTTTAGGAACCTGCCTCTGACCTCCACTACAAAAACGCCGTTGCACGAGTGCCTTGGGGCTGGATGTCGACCTCTCTCGTTGACGCTTGAGCGCCCCTTTCTAGTAACGTCGAGTAACACAGTATAATCGTGTGATATAACTCGCATGTATATGTTCACCAGGCTATGAGTATCACAGTAGGGAAAATCGGAGGGAAAGTAGATGCTCATCACATGTAACTTTAAGCGTGCGCAGCGTGCATTTTTCAGGTGGGTAACATGCAAAATACCATATGGGATCTATTTTACATGTCGCCGCTTGAACATGTCCGCAATATCTAATTTGTGGTCATTAATTTACCTGCCGGATACATGTAAATCTCCACGTCGTACCCATGTCTTTGACCGGCGATGTGCATGTAGATTCTATTGGTTTTACATGTGTTTCCACGGCGCATATAGTCACACACACGGAGTAATCCAATTAGAAACATATCCCGTAGGTACATGCGAAACCAAAAAAAAAATACAAAAAGGTGACCGTGCCCAACCAAGGCGTAAACAGGTGACTAGATGCGCACCTGTGATAAACAGTTGCCAATCTTAAATCGGCTACTAGGATAAATGGGGGCCGACGACATATTAACAAAGTCGGAGTTCATACGGGCTCTATGGTAAGTTTACTTTATGAAAAGGAGAGATGAGCCAGGCACGCTATTGCGCAGTTAGGCAACTATACGTCTTGCGGTGTGTAGACCTTACGTGTAGAGCGGGGTCATCCGTATCCAACATACACTCGCACTTGTGTTTGGCGGCGTGCGTGCATGGGACGCAGCGGGTGCTCATTTGTACGTCGCAAATTCTGGTCTTGGTGGTGTACGTGAGTGGCTGTATATATATATCCTAGTACTCAGTCTCACTTATCCAGTGCACTTGTGCATCTCTCCGTCAGTCTGGCACTGAATGAATTTGGCGACGCATAGTATCGATTATTTTGCAGCCAAAAAGATGACTAGAATGGCTTATGTGGTTGTATGTAGGACCGACGCACGCTGTGATGTTTACTAAAGTACACTAGCACCATTCTCCTGTGGAAGTTTCATGTATATACACGAATGAATTGGAATGTGCTAGAACATAATCGAGTCAGACTATATGCGCAGTAAGTACGCAGCATGTTACCATATGACTCGGAGCGCATTCAAGGGTATAAATCGGGATGTATGCGACCCCTTGCTACCCATGCTCTTTTACTCTTATTTTACTTTCTTTACTGTCTCGTATAATAGTACTTAATTCTCTTTTACATACATATAAATACGTATAGTTTCTACATCTCCAGGCCATGAAAATTTGAACGTCGCATTACTCATATTTCTTTTACCTCAATTTAATCAAGTAAGCAAGGTGTCATGTCCTCGCAGAGGACGTTTAACTAGTATTTGATTAGAATTGAATATTATATTGATCGCCGTACCCGTGCCTCTGATTGAATTGTAACA
>MU132241.1:134271-146530 GCA_015039395.1 Ceratobasidium sp. AG-I
GGAAGCCGTCGGGTTCAAAAGGTATCCACCGGCACGTGAGATGTATTGACTCATGTACGACTGGCAGGTTTGACCGGAGGGAGGCGACAATATCTGGATCTCAGTAGCAGAACAACTGGATATGTTCTCAATAAAATTGACCAATAAAAAGAGCACGCGTCACACTCACCTAACCGCCATGCGCCCAATACCATTGACCACCATTCCCTCGATAAGATAGGTGAACGGCGACAGGCGGTCTGAGGAGTTTCGTTAGAAACTATAATGACTTAGATGAATCAAATAACAAACTCACACATCCACTTCCAAAATGGAATCAGCTGTGCGTAAGGCTGCATAACACCGTTGCTAATCAAGGCGATTAGGAAGCACTAGCAGGAATGAGCAAAGCAAACTTACAACGAGATGACGAACGAGAACAGGAAGCTGAACAGAACACCGCCAATCATGGCGTTGGGAGCGATGGCAGCGACGGCTTGGGAGAACGTTGTGTAGTAGAGCGGGAAGCAAATGCAAAGCATCAACCACTACGAAAGGACTCAGTACTATTCAGGATACGTTAATCGTGGTGTGCTTACCATATATCCTGCGCGATCATTGTTAAAGCCGACTGTCCAGTACCAGCAGAAGTAGTAGAGTACTGAGCCAAATATGTTGAATGGAAGCTCGACAATCTAACGGGCGGATGAGTAGGTTTTCTGCGAATTCCAAAATCGACACAACGTACGAGACTAGAGGTGATCAAAGGCACCCATGAATACATCTTACTCTGCTTCTCGCGATACTCGTAGATGTTGCGGAAGTTTACAAATTGCACTTGAAGCTGGTTGCTGAGTGAGCTGGAGAGAATCGTGGCTAAATAGGTTGGAGAGTAAGCACGAGTATTTATTTGGAATGAGCGGGAGCTTACTCATGAAGATCGCGAAGAGCTTGTTCTGAGAGCCTTGCAGCGAGTTGTCCGCCCTGAAGAACGTGAAGCCGATGAACAGGCCCGCAAAGACGTTGAGAGCCAGTTTACTCATGATGTAGGTCGGGTTGCGAACGTAATGCTAATCCAGTATGAGTTGGCATAATAATGTGAGTAAAATAATAATAATAAACTTACGCGGAAAGACCGGACCAGAAGTGCAGAGAGCTGAGTTCCTTGAGCCGTGGCGAACTCGGAGTGGTGCTCATCGGCGTTGGCCAACTGCTTGCGTCCTTGGTCATGCATGTCGATAAGCTCCCTTTCCAATTCAGCCGACTCCGGTGCATTCTTCCAAGCGGAGTGCCAGTCGATATCGCTCGTGGCAGTTGCGCCAGCACTAGGTCAATAAATAAATAAATTGTTGCGAGGCTGAGGGGGAAGGAATAGCTTACCCAATGACGTCAAGCATGTACTATGAGAGCGTCATATAATGAGTATCTGTATCATTGAAAATTGATATTACTTACCTCAGCAGGATTCTCCTCAGGCTGGCACGTACGAGCCCCGTTACGTTCAAAATATGCTATAAAAATGTTATCCAGTGAGACAGGTACAATAAGCCGAGGTATAAAACTTACAGATCAAGGTGCTGGCATTGGGCCCAAGGTCGCCGAAGTAGCAAGTCTGACCACCTTTGCGAAGCAGTAGGAGACGGTCGAAGGCCTGGAACAGTTGAGACGAGGGTTGATGGATCCTGAAGACACTAATCAGTCCTGGAATAAACACGGACAAACTGCCACTCACGTGCACAAAATAGCTTGACCGCGGTCCGCCAATGAACGGAGAAACTGGATGATGGCCCATGCAGACTGGGAGTCTAAACCAGAAGTAGGCTACGCGAAACATCAATTAGGAAGATATTAATTAAAGTCAGAAATTGGAACTCACCTCGTCGAGGAACAACAAAAGCTGGGGCTTGGCTGCGAGCTCGACTCCAATCGTAAGACGCTTGCGCTGCTCGACGTTGAGACCTTCTCCGACAACACCGACGACCGCATCTGCGTAAGACTCCATCGCGCACATTTTGATGACTTCCTCAACGCTGTTGCAAGCTAAGTATTTTAAATTTATGCAAGCCGTCGAGTTGACTCACAAAGCACGCTTCTCTTCGATCGGGACCGACTTGGGTTGACGCAGCTCAGCAGAGAACAGGAGGGCCTCTCGCACAGCTACTTAATATATCAGCAAGTATCGATGACGAGAGGTGTGAGACTACGTACTCGTAGTCTCCAAATGAATGTCCATTTGCTGGCAGTAGCCGGTTTGAGCGGCAAAGTCGCGTGGGAGAGGATTGCCATTGACGAATCGATCACCAGTGATTACGCCAGTGCTAACACGCTCAGCGAGTGCGTTGAGAAGGGTTGTCTACAAATCACCTAAATCAGAATTTGATAAATCCAGATGTTTAGTTGAATACCGTACCTTGCCAGCACCACTTTCACCCATCAGCGCGGTCTACATCAACGTTTCAGCCTCGCATATAGCCACTCAAACACAAAACTTGCCATCTTGCCGGGGGCAACAAATCCTGAAACATCGTCCAAGAGCCGGCGCTGCTTTCCCTTCGCAATAGTAACGTCATAGTTCATATGGAACCATGAAAAGACCGAGCGCGACTTGGGGAGTGCGCCCTGCGCGGTCTGTTCATCATGTTCGCGCCTTTCTACTAGGGCCCCAGGAGCAGCAGATCCAGACTCTGTGTCTCCATTGCCTTTGCGCTCGTCTAAACTCGGGATGTTGGCGTTCTGCTTGAAGACGAGCTGAGTGACTCCAGCGGAAACGTTACCGGCGCGTTCGGTAGCAGCCAAGAACCACGCGATGAAAAACACCCAGAACGCAATAAGAATGCCACTATACCAACTGGGTCAACTCGATTTTCAATACGCCCAAAATCGAGGGACTCACAAGTTACGCCAAAGGTTGCTGTACGAATAACCATACGAAGCAGAAATGAACGCATCTCCGTTGACGGTTGTCTCTCCGGGCTGGGCACCTACAGTTGCACACACCTGGTTCATGATGCTCACGTTCTCATATCCAGGACCAGACGGCGCAAAAAATGAACACTCTCCGTTGAGGTTGTGGAATTCGTTGACAATGAGCGCCTCGAAGCCGTAACGGATCGGGTTGATGTAAGTGATCCACTTTAGAGCGCCAATCCTAGGGGAAAATGAACGTTAGATCGTCTCATGAGGGATATAAAATGTTACTCACATAGAGGGCTTGGGAATAGTATAGCCCGTGTACAAGACCAGCCCCAAGATACCGACACCAGCAACCGCCTGCGCAGTCGACTCGCGAGAAAAACTGGCAGCGAGCGCTCGGAAAAAGGCTTTCATGATCAACGTCATCGTGAACGTAATGAGCAAGAATATGAAGAATTTCGAAGCGACCTTTTGAAGACCTAGGAGAGCGAAGTAAGCAGATGTGCACAGGGGGTATTACCTCAAACCTACCAGTCATCCAGTAGAGCACAACAGCAAAGATAACCTGAGTTATAAGCGTGATTGGAATGTCAACCGCAGTAAGCGCGAGCGCCTCAACGAACGGATGATCTGTACGTCCAATCAGTGCCCTGTACTAAGAGAGAACACGAGTGACTCACACATCGCAGCCTTCTGATGTCTCGCAACGATAGGTCGTTGGGCATACAGCGCCGGGATCTCAGCCTGCCAACAAACATAATCAGCAACTACCCGACTTCAAACCCACACCCAAACTCACCATAGCGCTCAAAGCACCGAAAAGAACCGAAAAGAAAAGAACGCCACCTCTCGAGAAGTACGCACTCGTCGCCTCGGGCATCTTCAAGAACACGCTCCCCATAATCAACGCCTGCGCCAAAAACACGACCGTCATGATGACCTGCGCCGCGAGGTTCCCACGCAAGATCTGCAAACGACGAAGCATGATAGCTCGAACCTGCATCATGATCGACACAGTATATGCGCTCTTCCGGTTCATAGTCGTGGCACGCTCAGCCGCGGCACTCTCCTTGTACTGCTGACCTTTCTCAACCAGCCTATCCTCGGGCGCACACAAGTAAGCCTCTGCATGAGCGCGACTCGCACGGCCTTCGGGGCTATCAGCCCAGCGCGCAGCAAATTCCTCGGCCGTACGTGGAACACGAGACTCCCATCCTGCACGAGGTGTGCGGGCAAAGGGATCGGTGACTGCAACCAAAAAGTCGGCAGTCGTTTGGCGCTTCGCGGGCTCCCAGCCCATGTCGATAAAGTATTGGCGGGCATCCTCGGCAGCGCCGAAGAAGATCTGCTTGCCGGAATAGATGACGCAGACTTTGTCGAAGAGGCGGTAGAGGGATTCGGAGGCTTGGTAGATGGTGACAATGGTGGTAGCGTGGGCGACGTCAGTTGCAATGCGAAGCGCACGGGCGAATTCCAAGGCGGTACTAGCGTCGAGTCCACGAGTGGAGCTACAAATGATGTTAGTGAAATGGGAGTAACAAACTCCGGAGAACCGCTTACTTGTCCCAGCATGCGATGCAAGCACGAGTGGCCATCATCTCGGCAATGCTGACACGCTTCTTCTCACCACCACTAACGCCGCGAATGGTCTCGTCACCGACAGGAGTATCGAAAGTGTGGCGGAGACCAAAGACGGTGGCTAACGTTTGTACGATACCTGGTAACTGAAGTGTCAATATTTGCATTTCAAGTTTGGATGAAAAGACTTACCCTGGACGTACTCAGGTCTCGTTACGCCGCCAACACGATGTTGTGGCGCACGCATCTTTGCAGCCACGGTCAGGGTGTCTTTGACCGATAGTGAGGGGAAGTGTGTGTCATCTTCAGGTGAATAGGCGACGTCTGCCAAATTCTGTTTGAATAACAGAACATGAGATGATATTTAAAAGCTCACCTCCTCGATAGTGCTTCAGGAGGTACTCAGGGGTGATACCGTCGTAGGAAATTTCGCCAGTAACTTCATGATAACCCTGTCGCTGGTTGGCGAGGACCTTCAGGAGGGTGGAGCAGCCGCTACCAGGGGAGCCAAGGACCACTATGACTTATAGTTAGTACCAATCATTCTAACATAGGTAAGCACGTACAAAGCATCTCTCCGCTACGAGCGACACCATTGAAACCGGACAGGATGTCCTTGACGGGTGGGTGTCGAGCGTCGTTGAATTGCCGGACCCAAGTCTTGGGTGAAAGCATGGAAAAGATTGTCGGCTGATATTTGGCCGCAGCTCCCAAACCCTTCACGGTCAAATCCTGTCCCAGTGTTAGCGAGCGAAGGAAAAGAGCCAGACCGAAAACGCTTACGACGAAGCCAACCCCTAAGTCTCGCCTCTTGATACCCTCGTCATCCATACGACTGAAAGCAGACTTGAGGCGGTCGGCGAAATCAAACTTCTCCTCCTGGGCCGAATCTTCCACTAAGGTCCCCATGGCAGACCCAGCAGATCCTGGAGCGGGTTGAGCCACGCTCTGCTGGCTCATCCGAGAGAGAGTTTGCGTGAGCGCAGCGCATCCTTCAACGTCAAAGTGGTCGGGGGGAACAGAGTCTGCGTGAGACAGGCGTCGCTTGGACGGACGGCTAGTACTAGTTGCCATTCTCCTAGGAATAATGTGAGGTGTTTGACGAGAAGGAAGAAAACGCGAGGGGATATATAGTAGAGACTCGGCCCTCGGAGAAGGGTCTGGGGCGCCGCTGTATGCGCGCTGGAGTTGTATTTCATATTCGGGGGATGAGTCATCATTCGCGCGCGTCGGGCAATGGCAACACCAGTGATTATACTTCGCCTCACCGTAAGCGTCATGCACGGCGGCGTTAGCCCCCTACGGTATGTGGCAATCGCCGTTACTAAAGGATGCACCGCCGCAGGACGAAGCGAGTGTCGGGCGCAAAAGCTGCGGGCCACTGGCGTTTTTGGCGTTTGTTACCGCTCAGAAACTACCCGTTCGAGAGGACCAAATTTAGGAGTCTGGAACAGAGCGGTTCGATCGTAGACATCGGCTGGCATGACTGGTGAGAGAACTCGTACAAGGACCTAAGAATAGACAACACAAAGCCTCTCAACGGGACCGGTCTGCCGAAGGAAGAGAGTGATGTTATGTCGTCACTTGACTGAGCAGTCTTCGACCAGGAAGCGAAATAATCCAATCATGCTGTTTTCCATAGTCTTATTCGAGTAGAGCGATTGAGATTAGAAAATCTGGTGTCGTCGTTGGTGTGCAAATTATGTATTAGGTCATACATCTGTCAGAGCGCTTACTCATTGTTACGATGGAGACTCATTAAACATGACCAAATATCCACGCTTACCACATCCAAATCTATCAAACTCACCAACCACCACCAGTGCAGTGACGCCTACGTCTCTAACGCAGAGAGGAAGTCCTTGTCAAGTCTAGCGCCGTGTGTGAGAAGGTGAGAGCAACGGCGGCGACGGCAGTGACGGCAGTATAGAGAGGATCGACGTCAACGTCAGTTTGACTTGTCATTTCTCGCTAACTTGCACGCACAGACCACCTGGATATATCATTAAACCATTCGCATATGACAGTATTAATCGTGTTTAAGTCAGCCCTTATTTCGTGTACTTTTTCTTGCCGGTTTAATGTGCATACAAGTACACGTTTTACTGCACATATATTTTAAGCATTGAGCTTGCTTCCATTTCCTGCTTTAATAACGGGATTACATGTACCGTAGGACCCCGGGAAGCCACCCACCCCGGGGATACCATCCACCCCGGCCTTCTTCCTCAACAATGTGTGATTTGTACGAAACATTGAATGAGATATATACATGCTGTTATAAACTATGGATAGGCGGAGTTTGACCAGAAAAGGGAAAGTAAAGGGGGGATAAAATAAGGGAGAGGGGGGATTTAAGAGGAATACTCTAAGTCCGGCGTAAACTCCAACTCGAGCGACTCCCCGCTATCCATACTAGCCCCCTACTGTTGTGTAGGGCCTTTGTTGTACTCCGGACCTTGTCTCCTCGTGCCGAGACTTGTTCTGCCGCCTACATCTCCCAGCACTAGTAGATAACCCCCAATTCTTCCACGTCTGAGAGCATCTGCTGACGTACGTGTACTGCATGGCACTCCTTAGCACCTGACATTTACCCTGAAGAATTGACCTGTCAATGCCAGGTCGCTTTGCTGTTTGTCGCCCGCATATGCCGCACTCTAAGATACCTTGAAGGGCAGCTCAAAGGCCTGTTCACGATCCCAGTAATTTTGGGGCTTAGATCTACTATTTAATTTTATTGCATTAATGTGCACAGCAGTATCAATTTTATTGCCTTTTTCCTCATTTTGAGCTTGTTGGATGAGCCGCAACGCGTTGAAGTCAGGTGGGTCGCTTCCCCGGATTTGGCAATTAGCCTACCTGCGGTATCTACTCTTTGCTGCTATCGACACAGTCGCTCGAACTCTCTGTTTTTTTTTCAGGTGGGTGTGGGTCGTATAGGAGTATCTACCTGCCAGAAATCAGGTTCTGAATCGCTCATTTCAGTTCGTAAATGAAAATCTTTGAAAACGTGGATGGCTTCCCGGGGTCCTACGGTATTCTTTTTATCATGCAGACCTACGAGATCCCGTGAATGTATGGAGAGTCGAAGTGAACAAAAAGCGACTGATGAGATCCTATGCTATGCGTACCCCCGCCATGCCCGGCGCCACGTACAGTATATCAGTGATGGCCTCCATGCAACAACGCGGCCTGAATCTTCACCAGGCAGCGCCTCAATCGGTTAGTCTGACAAATCTTTGATTGAAAGCAGTCTGTACAGCACAGCGTTGATTTTGGCTCACAGCTTTTTCTATTCAGATCTTCGGATCAAGGTCCGAGAGAACTCGAGATAGTGGCGAGTTGATGTACTGAACACTGCCGGCAGGATTTGCGCTGTCGCTAAGAAGTCAACGCGCCAATCAGAGTATCTTGTGTGGAAGATCTCGGACGGCTCCGAAAAAACGTTGCCGAGCTCCGCCCTCGGGTAGGACATGCGGTGAGTGCCAAGGTAAATCTTGAATCATATTTCAGACCACGGAAAATTTTGGGTAAAGCTTCACTATCACTATCAATCTCCTCCCCTCATCTTTTTTGAAAATTTACTGCGTTAGCATATTTGCACACATAAACAATGGATTCAGTCCATTCATCTTTACCGGAAGCGGGAGAAATCATCAGGCAAGAGCATCTGTATCTTGCCTCCCGTCATAGAGCACTGACATCTATTCGTGCAGTAGTTCAGCCGATTCTAACGTACGTTGATTTTCATGATTTAATCGTCATGCGGGCTGACACAGAGTTCATCGCTTCCCTAAGCCCCTATCCTTAGCCGATTCGGAAAGGGTCCTACCAGCGCCAACAAACCTACGGCACCCATGTATTGGCGCAGAAACTGTCTCCTTGCCACAACCAGCACCTGGTGACGACAAAGCAGATGACTCGACATCCAGTGATGGAGCCTTACCGGCCAGGCTGGATGAAATCTTTGCTCCAGTTGGTCTGGTTGTAGTACCAACTACGAGAGCTAGTGAAATTGCAATGAGTGCAGTCGCGCTCTGTGCCATGGGAATACAATACGGAAAACAATACGATATGTCCGGCAAGCTTCAGGATATCAATATGGCCATCAAATTCTTGTACCAGGTCGTCTTACTTGCTCCTGGTGTACCCGAAATACTCTGTAACCTGGGTGGCGCTCACCGACGCAGATATGTGCACATGGGGGACCTGGGAGACATCAATAAGGCAATCGCATACCAGTCAAAGGCGGCCACGCTTGCTCCGAGTCACGGCGAAGAAAAACCTAACATTCTCAACGAGCTTGCCTTCTCGCACTATTATCGGTTCGAGCGCATTGACAACCTAGAAGATATTGACATGGCAATTGCGTGTCTGTCCCAGGCAATCAGGCTCACTGGTCATGCAGACCAGGCTGGCTGGCTCAACCTCACCAACCTCGGCCTATGGCACAGCACTCGATTTGAGCGCTTGAGCGACCTTGAAGATCTGGAAAAGGCAATAGAATACACGTCTCAGGCTGTCAGGCTTATTCCAAATGGTCACGCAGCGAGGGCTGGTCTGCTAAGCAGTTTCGGACTAGCACACCGCACCCGATTTGAGCGCTTGGGCAACCTTGAAGATCTTGAGAAGGCGATCGCATGTCAGTCTCAGGCAGTACAGCTTGCTCCAAATGGTCATGCAGACAATGGTGGATGGCTCACTAACCTCGGCGCCTCGCACCAGTCTCGATTTGAGCGCCTCGGCAATCTAGAGGACATTAACAAGGCGATCGCATACCATCTCGAGGCTGTCTCCCTCACTCCAAATGGCCACGCATCCATGTGCAAGGTTCTAAACAACCTTGGTAACTCGCACCGGGGTCGGTTCAAGCACCTTGGTGACCTAGCGGATATAGACAAGGCAATCGAATTCCAGACTCAGGCGGGCTCACTCACTCCGAACGGCCATAAAGAAAAGCCTTATGTGCTCACTAATCTTGCTAACTCGTATCTGAATCGACATGCACACCTCGGCCAGCGAGCTGACTTGGACATGGCAATCAAATACCACGCTCAGGCAGCCTTTCTCATTCCGAATGGCCATGCACAGCAGCCCGGTACATTTAGCAATCTTGGTAACTCGCACAGGATTCGATTCGGTCACCGTGGCGAAATAGATGACATAAACAAGGCGATTGAATGCTTTATTCAGGCAGACTTGCTCACTCCGGATGATCATGCGCAGAAGTATGTTATTCTCGGTAACCTCGGCATCTCACATGAGCAACGCTTTGTGAAACTTCACGATATTACAGATATAGAAAGGTCGATTGCGTGTCACTCTCAGGCAGTCTCGCTGCTCCAGGACGATCATGTGCAGAAGCCTGTTTTCCTCGGCAATCTTGGCAACTCGTATCGAAGTCGATTTGAGCACCTAGGCGAGATATCCGACATAGACAAGGCGATCGAATGCCATTCTCGGGCAGCTGCACTAACTCCAGAAGGACATGTAAACAAGGTTGAAACTCTCGTTCACCTCGCCAATTCCCACCGGTCTCGATCTCAGTATCCTAGCCACATTTCAGAACAGGACCAGTGGTTATCGTTCGCTCAGATGGCTGCAAGTTGTACTACCGGCAAATCAAGCACAAGGTTCAAGGCTTCAAGAATTTGGGCAAAGCAGAGCGTACAGTGCAATCCAGCAATGTCTCTTTCAGCATACCAGCGGACGATGGAAATAATCCCTCAGGTTGTCTGGATCGGCTCCACCATCAATCGTCGCTATGATCATATCCGATTGATAGGTGACTTTGCTATGGAAGCTACTGCTTTCGCTATTTCGGTGCAAGAGTATGGGTTGGCACTCGAGTGGCTCGAAGCCGGTCGCTCAATTGTCTGGAACCAAATGCTCGAGCTCCGCACCCAGTTTGATGATTTATCCACGGCTGATCCGAAGCTTGCCAGCCGGCTTCGAGAGGTGTCAATGGCACTCGAACACGCTGGCTCACAGGACACAGAATTTTTCCTTCCCGTTGACGAAGAGTCTGCCCGAAAGCACCGTCGCCTAGCAGAAGACTACGAGGGTTTACTTAATCAAGCCCGTCACATACCTGGTTTCCAGAGTTTCATGCGTCCGAGAGAGGCTGCCGCGCTTATGCCTGCCGCACGATCTGGACCTGTTGTCGTCATCAATATTCATGCTTCCCGATGCGACGCTCTCATCATTCGCCCTGGCACCGACGATATCATACATGTTCCTCTGCCCAATGTTTCAGACACCAAAGTGACCGACCTACAGACCAACATGGCAGGGTATACCTCGAGAGGAATGACAGAGCGGCGACCTCGCATCACTCCGAGGAAGCCCAAGGACTCGCTCGATAGCATCCTTTCTAGCCTGTGGCACAACATCGTCCAGCCTGTTCTCACCTCCTTGGGGTATACTGTAAGCCTTCTCGTTTGATGAATCATTTACGCGATATATGACCATAGCCTACGCAGGAGAAGCTACCTGCAGACCAGCTCCCGCATATCACGTGGTGCACGACTGGCGCACTATCGATGCTTCCCATTCACGCGGCAGGTTGCTACAACCAGGAAGGCGAAAACCTCTTCGCCTATGCTATCTCTTCCTACGCACCCAATCTTGGCTCTCTCCTGTCCTCCAAGTCTCGCTCCCTCGGGCTGGGAGCGATCCTAGCGGTCAGTCAAGAAGCTACGCTCCCTGCCACCAGGCAAGAGCTGGCTCACATCAAACGACACGCAGGGGAGCTCCCATACCTGCAGCTAGAGAACCACGAGGCCACGGCTGAGACGGTGTTAGACGCGATGGAGCAGTTCAACTCAGTCCACTTCGCATGCCATGCCTCGCAAAACCTCAACCGACCACTTAACAGTGGCTTTCACTTGCATGACCAAGGCTTGAGTCTTGCGAATATTACCAAGCGGTCGCTAAGTAACAAGGGTCTTGCATTTCTGTCTGCATGCCAGACAGCAACCGGCGATACCAAGTCACCTGACGAAGCGATTCACCTGGCAGCAGGGATGCTTGTCGCGGGTTACCCGACTGTGATCGCGACGATGTGGTCTATCATGGATAGCGATGCGCCAATTGTAGCAGACAGTGTCTACGGGCAACTAGCGAAAGAGGGGAGGATAGGCGACGGAAAGGTAGCTAGGGCTCTACACGTTGCGGTGGCAGATTTGCGTGACCGAGTCGGGGAGACGGAGTTTGTTCGATGGGTGCCGTACATTCATATAGGTATCTAAGCTTGATCGTGTCTCAGACCACGTACGTCGTTCCTCGTTCGTATTCTTTCAGCATTTAACTTCGTTGGATGTCGAGTCTAGGTTTTCCCTATTTTCTTTTGACTCTATATGCCTGTGTAAATCAGGGGAGTAGCTTGGCGGTTATGATTTATGGATGTTTCAGTGGAGTTTAACTCGGTTGCAACGGGATTTTTAACTTTGTAGAATGTCACTACACTTCCAGCTGATATCTGTTGATGTTGCAACTTCAATTTACTGTATGTTTTGTCCCGGTTGCAAGTCAGTCTCATGTCACAACAGGTTATAACATATATATATATATGTAGTCAAGTCCTCGAGCTGAGTGTTTATAGGCGGCAACCGCGGCGGTTGGTAATCACGCAAACGAACGAACATGTTGTGGTCATTTAGATCGGTAATCGCCTGAAACTCCGAGTTCCCCAACGGTACGGACACGAAACGAATACATCTCCTATTTACACACCAGATCAGTGCAACGAGACACATAGTTTATGTACAAAGTCCATGAATACTATACA